>CABFOV010006835.1:0-27064 GCA_902141375.1 Timema poppense | reverse complement strand
GGGGGGGGGGGGGTTGCGAGTTAGGAGGATGTGACATACTTTTTTAGTCGGGAATTTTAGTAAATTATCAGGGAAAAGGTCGGGAATTTCATTGGTCAAGTTCATCATGATGAAGTGAATTGAATCATTTCAAATCTGAAGTTTTTGTTATTGTTGAAGACATCAAACCGAGTGGTGTTGTTTAAACAAGAAGCACCTGGATTACCATTTTGCCTCCACAGCCTACTTTAATTAGGTAGGGAACTTGTATCTAGATACTGCAACATAATACGCAAATAACAATTTCTGACAAATTCAAGAAATTATCACAATGTTAGGGTAAGGAAGACACCGATACCAGAGTGAGGCAAAAGAAAAAACAACATTGTTTTAAGGGAGTGTTCAAGAAGACATAATTTAGTGAAACACTTCAAAACTTTGAGAAAAAATTTAATTACCATAGTGCCCATTGAAAATATTCAAAACTCTACAGGGTCTACAGTTGTTTTTTAATGTTAGAAGACTTTTCTGGATAATGTTTAAAGAATTCAGTAAATCAATTAAACTTTGTCCTTAGTAAAAAAATCTTGACTATAATAGGCTAAATTAAAACATTTCTTTGACATTTCTAGTTGTGACAGACAGTTAGAGCCAAATGAAGATCTTTCACAGCCACATGTTGCTTATTTTAAATATATTTCAATAACTGGTGATGTGGAGTGTGGTTGAACTTGATCTAAAACACTTTAGATGTAGATTGTTGTGCATTGTAATGGGGGAGTTAAATGTCACACTATGCACACAATCACTAAGTCATGTTTAAATATGAATTACATAAATTAAATAATATTTTTTTACATTATTTTATACTTATTTTTATTCATTTCTATTGTTTTATTTTTAAAAGGAACCACCTATTTTAATAAAATATTTTGACAATCTTAAGCACGTGTAAAATTTGTTTTGGTTTCTTTTAATTAAATATTGTATGAATATTTTATGATTAATTTTATAAACACATTAACATGGCTAATAAATTTTTATACATATATATATTTATAACATTTTGACACAATAAAAATATAATTATTTTACCTCAGAAATGAGATAGTGGTTGCTAATAATGTATCCCAAACTAAATTGATTGTTTTCATAAAGACTCAAAAATTGGATATAACAATCAGATTTATCTCTTTATCGTAGCAAAAACAAATCTTGCAAATGAATGACTATTGTTATTTTATCTTGTTTAAAAACATCTTGAACATATTCTCGTGAAATAACACAATATATATCTCAACTGAGAACCTCACAAAAATATATATTAAAATGGTGTAAGTCTTAGTTAATATTTTGGTGGGAAATAAGTCATTTTAGTGGAATTAATGTTTTCTAGTACAGTACATTTCTTACCCAGATAGCTTATACCTTACAATACTCATATTTTAACTGTGGACACCTTTGGTCTAGTAATGCTCGTTCATTCATGGAGGACCAGAAGGGGGAAGTAACTGACTCTAATGTTGGATGTATTTTTTCTGTCCTTAATGTTAAAGACAAGCCTATCAGCTTCAAAGAAATATATTTTTAAAATTTGAATGTCCTGTCAGGGTCTCTGTAAATGAAATTTAATTGAAATCTGTCAATTACCATTATTTATAAAATTATGAGAGCCACACTTGTGTATGTACACACAAAGTTTCTTATAGAATTGAAAATTCTAAATTTACGCACAGACCTAATTTTAGAATATGGTTCTCAGTACAGTTTACACTAATTTATTAAGGTGCTTCAACATGCCAATTGATTGTAACCTAATTTTGTTTTGTGATTTTTCCAGAAGCAGGGAAGATGCATGGAGCCAGGCGTGTGATAACCTTCTGCCTACTTACGGCAGTTCTGCCAACCATTCTCCTCATCACCCCTTTATATCTACGTCATAGTGTGTTTGCAGATGTCACTTTTGCAGTAGCAGAGTCAGATGTCGTGGAAATAGTGGATGGAATATCAACCATTTTTTGCCAGGTATTTGTGCTCTGTTTTGCTAACACTTAAACCTGATAAACTATATTTTGATGATATCGAAACAAATATGCTTTTTTCAGATGACATTTTGATGAACTGATTGTGTATTAGATTCAGAAAAATGACACCCAAAACAGGATTTTGATTCATATGTTTGTCAGGTTTCCCTTGAAACATAAAATAAAACATATGATACTCTAAAACTCGAAAGCGTTTTAAATTTTTTTTAAAAACAAAATGAATCCATGCAAATAGATAAAAATAAGGACAGTAACATTAAATTTTCTTGTTGGCTTGACCAAATAATTTCAATGGTTATATTTTTATAGATATGATAACTTAGTGTTATTTCATACCGTTCTTGGCCACCCGCCAGACAAATAATTACTTGAGCAGTTCTTACTTACAGCCTAATGTTTATATTTATAGGCACAGTCACTGAAAATGAACACATCATTTCATTCATTTCAATTGGGCAGCTTGCCAGAGAGGAGTGGTAAACGTAAACACTTGCACCTCAAGAAGAGCATGGTGATACCTGATGACACCCTAGAATATTGGGGATTCTTTTTACCAAAAGGATCCACTGTCGTTCTATCAGCATGCTCCAGGTAAAAAAAAAAAAGTAATTTAATTAGAATAGTATTTTATGAAAATAAACCTTGAGTAAAAAAAATTAACAACATTTATTTCCCAACATTTTCATTTTATATTGTGCTTCAAGTGTTTTTTCTTTGTATAAAAACATATATTATTTTTTTCCAGGTATGTCGGGTCTCGCCTTTTAGTCGTTAAAGGGGAAAAGAACCTTCGAACATGTGGCTTGATGGATCAAAATGAAGAGGAGGTTTTAGCTCACATGGCTTCAAATCACGGACAAGTTCGGATAACCTTTGAAACTCAAGCCCAAGAAATCCACGAAGGACACAAGCTGTCTTTTACAAACAAGCATAGTCTAACACTTGGTGATTATCCTAAAATATCCTCAACACTATCTCCTCTTCAAGTTGACAGCACACCGAGGGCGCAGTATAGTGGTCTTCAATCTTCAACGAAAACCTTGAAGGAGAAACAGGAGACACATAAAGATGCAGAAGCTGTAAGCTATATCGATGAGAATACAGCTTATGAACAAGATGATGATGATGATTATGTAAATGACAGTGCAATGTTAACACAGTTAGAACAAAAAGCTGTAAATTTTATTAATAAACATGTCCTAAATAATCAAACAAGTTTGAAAAAACATACAAATACAAGTGTTTCAAGCCAACAAGATAGCAAGAGAAAACTACGGCATGCAAAGAAAAGAGATCAAACATCTGTTAACTCAAGCACCAGAATAAATACAAACTCAAATAACAGAAAATTAAAAAGAAGGAAAGAGTTAATCAAACAATTAGAACAACTTTTTAATGAGGATGCAGGTGAAATAAAATTAAAAAGCCAGAAGAAAAATGAGACTAATGAAAATCGTCAAAAGAGAGATGCTAATATGGGCCATGTATTGGATGCCGGAATAGGTCATGGAGGTAATGCAGTTATTGTCAATGTCACAACCATGCCAGACGAAGCTAAGGAAGAATCTGATGTATCTAGTTTTGAGAATGATCTCTTAACATGCTATGATGGAAATATTCTCCTTCATAACCCTTTTTTACCATCAGTCAATTGCACAGGACAACACATGTTGGAAGATAATCAGCAAAAGACGTTTGAAACTACTCATAACGTGTTGGCTGATGGCTACTATTATTACATATTTTACAGTGACAATGACTTTGTCCTTAATGATGTCCATGCAACATTTGATATTTTCAAGCCTACATATCAATATGCAAACTTCACAAAAGGTTGTGTGAACCAAACCCAATGCACATTTCCAATCACTTTCTTGTCGAATGAAATAGTAATAGTTGAAGTTCCAACCAGAGATGGAATTGAACATGAAGAAGACGATATAACTTATCTTATTTCGAGCTGTCACCCGAGGATGTCTGTATACATTATATTTCCAGTAACTGTTTTGTTTTTAATTTTGGGATGCGCCTTTTTGTAGGATTTTTTTTTATGTTAAAATTTACACTTTTAAAGGGTTCTAATTTTTTTTAAGTGTGTAGATGGTCATCACTGCCGCAAATCATAGTTTGGGTTAAGGTCTACTTAAAATGTAACATATTAATTAGTATTTCACGCACATATTATGATCAACGCAACCGCAAAGGAGACCAAGAAAGAGATGGGAGCAGCAGATTACATAAAGTGTAAGAGGAGAAGAATAGAAGAATGGAGGCGACTAAAGGAGGAATGGTGGTTGGAGTATAAAGAAAGATGGAGGCATTTTACTAAATCAATTCGGCCACAGGCTGAAAACAGTTAATGATGATGATCATCATCATCAAAACAACAGGACTTGGGGAATGCATATCTATATTGAAAACATGTCTACTCCATTTATTTTTGTTATAAAAATCAAAGCATGCATTCTTGAACACTACTCACATTACAGCTCCTTACACACGATTTTTAGTGGATAATCAAATAACTTTTAACAACCATATAAAATAGGACAACATACATAATAAACCTATCAATTTTCAATATCCTCGGCATATTCTTCATTCACCGATTACACTTTGTATATTATTCCTATATGTGATTGTGTGTCCATATTTTCTGTCACTTTTGTTACTTGCACTATGCCCTGTTCAAAGTTTTAGGATTGCGTGTGAGAACGAGGCTAGTCGTAAAACTAGTGCTAGGGTTAGTGGAGTCCCGCCTTGTCAGTCACTGCATATTTTTGCCAATTCGCACTATCTGCATATTTACACTAATGGAGTAGGGATTAGTAAGGTGGAATGTATAGAAAATGTGTCCTCTTTTATGTGGAGAAAGAGCGGGAAACCATTTAGGGGAAAACACCCTTGGTACACCAGGCAAGGAATTGAACCCTGACCACACCTTTACCAGCAATCCAGTCTATTGCGAGAGTAATGCCTTCCCATGCGACCACTGACACATCTTCAATGCCTTGTTAATAAATCACTGCCTCTAGCAGAATCCCCAAAGTATACAGTAGAATCAAACTCCTAAGAGAGAAAAAATGTTCATTATACCCCTACTGTGTTGATATTTCACAAATAAAATAATACAGCACTAAAATAAATGATATATGACACAATTGTACAAACTTTCTCTAGTCTATTATAGCTTAAAACCTAATTTTCAAAAATAGGTTTTCAGCAAACTACCCCTGAATAGGATTTTTCTCATATAAAATCTACCCTTAAGTAGGGTTTTTAAGAAGAAAAAAACTATCTCATCATAATACATACACATGTACATTTTAAATAAAATTGTCCCCACAATTTTTTAAATATTTAATCTTTGAAAAAAAAATCAGTCATTAGTAAACTATGTTGAGTGATTAATATTTGTAAAATTAAAAATATATTTTCTTATTTACTATGCAAAACCATTCCCAGATAGCCAATTTGGACTAAATTGAAATGCAATTTTTGAATAATTTCAAACTTTCCTAAAATCTTTTATAAGCTAGGTAACTTTAAATAATTTATTTTTATTTATCTTGTAAATAATTCCCATATAGGGCCTCCTAATGGTGAAACCAATTTTTCCACACCAAAAATACACTTATTTATCTTGTCAAGCATTCCTCATATATCAATTTTACACAATATCGTTGGAACTATTTTCAATAAATTTTGAATTAAAAAAAAAAAGTAAGTCCAGTAAATTACCCTTAATTTGAGGGATAAAGTCCTGAGATATGGCTATATAATATATAAATATGAAATTTGAACAAAATTAATCTGTTTCAGTCCTAGCCCCAAGGATAAATAGAATTGCAAACCCCAATTTTTTGGTTCAGAGGACACAAATGTAAAGATTAACCATAATCTTAAGGTAACAAAATTTCACAATCACAATACTTTCTTTAAGAAGAAGCAAAATAGGTTGGTAAATGATTTTGTTATTGAATGTCTTGTAACAACCACTATGTTGCGGCAAAGTCTGACTTCACCAACCCAAGACCATTAATGTAGTAGTGTTTAGTAGACAAACCCTGATGAATGAGACGTAATACACTGTATGTATGGTAACAATGGTGCCAAACATAAACAAGTAATTTCCTTTGAAAATCAAAATCTTAGACAAGACTGTTCATCAAATAAATTCAGAATGTGCCTGTAAAAGTACCCTGGAAATCCTTAACATTCCTACAAATAATATTAATCATTTGTTTGTATAATTATTGGTTTGTGATACTGTTCAAATTTACTCATCATTCTTGTTTAAATATGTGATCACCCAGACATGCCATTTTAAATACTTTGTGAAGATAGTTTTTGCTATTAATAAAAGTATAATTTATGGTACTTGCTTATTCAATAAGAATTTGTTTTAAAAAGATGATGGCACACTTTTCATTAGATATTCTTTGTATTCACACAAGCATCATCTCTTAAGTTCATGGTTATGGTTCTAACTTACAACCCCGAATGTTGTACTGTGTTGTCTGTCACCTTGAGCTCCACCTACATTGATCTATGACCTTTATGTACACCATCAGGACAAAGTCTACATATTCCTGATAACATAGATTACACAATTTTATACTGCACCAGAACATTACTGCACCTATATTTAGTACAGCACACATCACACCTAAACCTGGTACAGTAAATAGCACATAGTTGTACAGTACTCAACCTACACCTGGTACAGTAGACAGCACAATTTGGCACTTACACCTGGCAAAGTAAACATTACATCACTGCACTTACACCAACTAAAGTAGACAGTACACCATAGTACAATACTACACCTACATCTAGTACATTAGACAGCACACACCAATACAATACTATTTGCCCCTTATGTTTCATTTACAAGAAATATCAACCTCTATAGCTTTATTATTTTATATAATTTTTAATTCTGATAAATATTACTCATTTGGTAGACCTTAATTGTTCATGCTGGTACTTTTATTGACATGATCTGCATGCTGCTATCTTTATTGACATACTGACATTTGTCTGATCCATTGGCATAGTGAATTGTAACTGAGGAGCTATCAAAGTTTGTGTTCTCCAAAGCCAAACAAGTGTAGACTAACATTTCATCATGATCTTCATAATGTTTTAGTAATGTTGCCATCATCCAGGTACCGAGACAAATCGCATATAGACTGAAATCCTGCTCAACATACCAAGATAGGATTGGCTTAGCTGTCCCATATTTTATCATTCTCTTTACAATCTTGATTATTATATTTGTTAGGTCAACTAACAAACTAACTTTTTTTTATCCTTTCAGAGATGATCCAGTATATCTTATCCTCACCAAACAAGTGTAGCTATTTGCCTGTTTTGTCAGTCACTTTGTGTATTTGTAATTAACCATTAATTTGACCATAGTGAAATAATGTTAATCATCCAAACAGAGCTCTATTCAAAGACAACTCACATTATTTAGTTCTCCTGAACCCAATTAATGGGCATGTATTTCACAGTATTATCAATCATTTTGTAAATATCTTTATCAGCAAAAACATTTTACAAAATGGCACATCTCCTCCCATACTCACAAAAAGTAGTCTAGAATTCATATAAACATTCTTTACTCATTATAATCTCCAAAGCAATAGGTAGAAACACAAGTCATGACTCAAATGTAAGATGAATGTTCCTGAAGTTGCTTTCAAGTGTCAGCGATTCCTTGAATTGATGAATCATGTATGGCCTCACTAAGTGGCTGAAAATAATCATTGCAGTTTTGATATTAATTTCCTTTACGTATGCTTTTATTTGTGATAAAATGGGGTGTTGCATTGGAACGTAGTGTATTGCGGCAAATCAGGGTCAAATGGTAAAAAAAACACCATCATTTGAAAAACAGCAGTGCAATGAAATTATTGATTTTTTTTAAAGTAACCTCTATAAATGGTTTCCATAACAACAGATATAGTATTTGTCTAATTATAGAAAAAGTACACCTAAATAGTGATTTGAACCCTGGTCTTCTGGTTGTATGTGCCCACGGCTCTACCGAATGAGCTAACCGGGATCTCCTCCATGTCATTATGTCATTTAAATTCATATTGGTCAGCAGATAAAGCTAGACAACTAGGACTCGAATCCCTGTCAAAATTTCATCTATATTAATAAAATGAAGAGTGTGTTTATCCTGAGCGTTGCGCGATATGTACTGTACACACAAATGAAATTTAAAAATCAGTAGCCTCTGTGCACAAACAAGTGCACCTCAAAGCTGGAATTTTAGATTTTTGATTAAATATTTTTAAATTTATTAAAAACTGAATCAAAAGAAATAAAAAAAAAAATTCTCTGTTTGTTTGAAGCAAAGAAAATCGTTTTCCGCGGTAATTCTGCTAGTTTTTCTATGTTCACACAAATACTCCATCAAAATATCATCTGAAAAGACATCCCTGTTTAGATAGAGTCTTGTTTGTCATTACAACATTAGAAATTATTGTTGTGTTTACCTATCACATAATCTCATAGATGAAATTGTGCCTCGCCTGACAAAAGAATTTGTTCAGACATCTGGATTTCCATTCAACATGTCACTGAACTGCCTGAAAAGTTGAAACAACATATCACTCAAGAAATTCAAGCAGTTGCACATGTTATGGATGGTTTCAAATCTTCAGTACAATAATATATCTTTGATCATGGAGGTCATTTAAAAATAATCCCCGAAACTTATATTGCACTGCAATTCTGTTTCTCAACCAGAGGTCCCCACAATAACACTCTAAAAACCATTCCATTCTTGCACCCCGTTCATTTTTTATTTATTGGCTTTATCATATAAAATCTAGTTTCATTAAGGTCAATATTTCATTCTATTTTACTATTTTTTAGCACCGCGTCTTACTATCCTTTCGGGTTATACACTTAAGTGCTAATTATGCTAATGGATTAGGAATTGGAATGGTTGAATTTAGAGGAATTGAACTCGCATTTGCATGGCGGGAGAGTGTAAAAACCACCTCCAGTTCATCCGACCGAGATTCAAACCTCAATCTCCCTGTCCTTGGCACTCAAGCTCAATACAAAACTAGCGTATTAGCCAACTGCAACACTGATTCAGGTCACCTTTTGTTATTTAGGTATTTTCTATCATTTTATTATTCAAATGTGCATTGTGTTTGCCTTGGCTAACTATACTATGCTTGCATCTCATAAGCTTTACCATTGTGGAATCAAGTAAGATAAGCTTTCCACCTCTAATCAGAGGCCCATCAGTTCGAGTTTATTTTATTATACTTGGAATTATTCAACAATTTGGTTAGTCTTTACATACGGTTGGTTCACTGTTTATTCAAGCTTATACTATTCATATGTGTGGTACAATCCATTGTCTTAATTTCATTTGCTGTAGTCAACTCTTTGCTCCACAGAAAAACTGCTGAATTTTGATCAATATGTATATAACTGATACAAGATTTGTTTCTATTGGTGATACACACCATAATTACAACATACCTTTGGTAGTGTAAACCACACACATCACACATTGTTGTAGCAGTACAATACAGCCTACACCCAGCCTGTTACAGTAGGCCACACACATCACACACTGTTGTACTAGTACAGTACAGCCTACAACCAGCCTGGTACAGTAGGCCAGACACATCACACACTGTTGTACTAGTACAGTACAGCCTACACCCAGCTTGGTACAGTAGGCCACATACATCACACATTGTTGTAGCAGCACAGTACAGCTTACAATCAGCTTTGTACAGTAAACCACACACATCACACATTGTTGTACTAGTACAATACAGCCTACACCCAACCTGGTACAGTAGGCCACACACATCACACATTGTTGTACTAGTACATTACAGCCTACACCCAACCTGGTACAGTAGGCCACACACATCACACATTGTTGTACTAGTACAGTACAGCCTACACCCAACCTGGTACAGTAGGCCACACACATCACACATTGTTGTACTAGTACAGTACAGCCTACACCCAACCTGGTACAGTAGGCCACACACATCACACATTGTTGTACTAGTACATTACAGCCTACACCCAACCTGGTACAGTAGGCCACACACATCACACATTGTTGTACTAGTACATTACAGCCTACACCCAACCTGGTACAGTAGGCCACACACATCACACATTGTTGTACTAGTACATTACAGCCTACACCCAACCTGGTACAGTAGGCCACACACATCACACATTGTTGTACTAGTACATTACAGCCTACACCCAACCTGGTACAGTAGGCCACACACATCACACATTGTTGTACTAGTACATTACAGCCTACACCCAACCTGGTACAGTAGGCCACACACATCACACATTGTTGTACTAGTACATTACAGCCTACACCCAACCTGGTACAGTAGGCCACACACATCACACATTGTTGTACTAGTACATTACAGCCTACACCCAACCTGGTACAGTAGGCCACACACATCACACATTGTTGTACTAGTACATTACAGCCTACACCCAACCTGGTACAGTAGGCCACACACATCACACATTGTTGTACTAGTACAGTACAGCCTACACCCAGCCTGGTACAGTAGGCCACACACATCACACATTGTTGTACTAGTACATTACAGCCTACACCCAACCTGGTACAGTAGGCCACACACATCACACACTCTTTTACTAGTACAATATTTATGTTACACATTGCCTTTCAGTCCTGTACTTCTGTTTTCTATTTCCTTTCTTGAATTTCCACCTTCTGGCTACTTTGTCTAGTTCATTTTGATCATGGTTATGTTTCTCACAATATATGTGTTTCTTTGACATGTTTTGAAGAAAAGGGGGCAGGAGGATCATATGAAGCATGTATGTAACCTTATGAGTTTTTATAATGAAGAAAATGGTGGTGGGAGGAACCTGCCATGTAACAATATTATTTAAACTCTATTATGTATTTGGAAACAATACGTCATTTTCCCCAAAAAAAAGTTTCAAATGTAAGTACTCTTACAAAAAAAAGTTGTGGGTTATTATATTCCTAATATTATAATTTGTATATAGCCTTACAAGAGTTATTTAAAACATTATTGCAATACACAAATTTTTTTATGATTACCATTATATTTAATGGTAATCAATATGATGAAAATGGTGTAATATCTTTTAAAGTGAACTATTAACGTTACTTTATGTGTTCTGAACGTATTTCATTATCAAATATATGAAAGATGTTAGTGAAATGCATGGTATCTACCCATATATGTATACTGCTTGATTTTCATTAGAAGCCTGTTTGTTATATTTGAAAGTATTATTGAAAGTTTTTGATAAATTTTATATGACTCTTACTTAATTACTCCATAGCATCAGAAATTCAAAAGTTTTACGACATTATGGTATAGCTTACAAAAATACCCCAGTTATCCCTATTTTGAGCTAGCTCTATCCAGTCCACCTCATTACACCCTATCTCTTTCAGGTCCATCCTAATGTTATCCTTCCATTTGCGTTTAGGTATTTCATGTTGTCTCTTCCAATTGAGTTTTCCTGAACAAGGCTCTAGATTCTATCCTTCCCACTGTAATCTACGAGACTTGATTATCCCAACATTGTCTTATTATGAGTATAGGTATGTAAATCATCATTATGCAACCACCTCCACTCCCCATTAGGATCATCCCTTTTTGGACCAAATATTTCTTAAGCATTTATTTTTGGACACTCTAAATTTGGTTTAGTATATTTAGTTTTACATCCCTTAAAAGCAAGCGAGTTGTTAATTAATGTTGGTAGTCGAAAGAGTGCTTCCTATAAATAATAAGGGTGTTTGTGTGCACACATGTGCGTGTATATATCAACTATATAATAATTATAGTATACATGTGTCATTGGTGTCTCAGCTGCTGCACTGACGCCACAATATAAAACAATGCTGTCTCGTTTTATTTGAAAGTGAACATTTATGATATCTATAATAATTTTTTTTTAAATGTTAAAATTAAAAGTTGTAGGCCGGGTAATACTAAGCCTATGGTAGTTCTTTTTAAAGGATAGAATAAGTGGTGATTATATACTATAACATTTAAATGAGATGAACAAACTAAGTGAAACAAGTGTTGTTTAGAAAGAATGCATTGTTGCAGCAGCTGCAACACTATCAAATTTGCCACTCACCTATTAGTTTGATTATGTACAATCACTAGAGTGGATATTAATTATTTTAATTCTAAATATGATTACTAAATCATAATTAAGAGCTTTATTATGGTTTTCACCCATTGATTCACTTTATAACAATAACATACAAAAGAATATCGTTGTAGGTTTACAAAACCACACCATTAAGTAGCTTAGCAAAATAATCCAATCCCTAGAAATTGTAATTGATTTTTTTTACCATCAAATCTTTATTTTTGTACCTGAATTCATTTCTTAGTTAACCACTTCTTAAATAAAAGAGTTTATCAATGTTTGCTATGTGTCTAAGCACTAATGTAGGCAGCCCTTGGAAAGCTTAGTAGGCCCTAAACTGTAATTTGTTGTTACTCTACTTTGACCACTAAGCTAGAAGGGTTCATTAAATGCTTGTGATAGTTATTCACTCATAATTAATTGTACTATAAGTGTGTGTATATATATATATACATTTTTCTTTTCTTTTTGCGTGTTCAAGGCTATCCACAACATTCTGTCATTCTGCCAATTCTACATAAAATATGTACATTCTATTAATGTATTTAATCTGATTGGTATTATTGTATTATTCTTTGACTATATCATAATTTTAGCATGCAATAATAATAATTGGATTAAGAATCTTTTTAAATACCTTAATTACTATTAAGATTAGCATTTGAATATTATTATCATCATTATCATCTATTATTATTATTAGATGGCAGACTAGTAAAGGTGGATATTAAAAATTATGACATTAACATCACAAGTTACCTGATAATCTCCTAAGTTGTTACACTGGAATCATAAGTTATAAATAATTGTACTGGATCAATAGAGAATAATGTAATTGTATTCAAGTTGTGTGTTTTTTTTAAATTTAGCTTATAAATGTAATTCATGAATAATATTTATAAAGGATTAAACACACAGGAAGAATACATCTTTGTTAAAACTTTGTTCATATAGGACACTGTATGTTCCTGTAATAAAACTCTGGTGGGTGAGCACTGTTATTGTTTGCATAAAGGACAAACAAATATTTTTTTTAATTCAACATTTAGGGCCAGTTTTATAGACTTAGTACTCCTCAAGCGCGGCACCATACTGAATACAGGATGGCACCTACCTAAAATCAAATGGAATGGGCCAGTTTCGCATACTAAACTAGCCCATTCCATTTTGGTTCAGGTAGGTGTCATCTTGTATTTAGTAGAGCGCCGTACTAAGTCTTGACTTTACGAAACTGGCCCTAAGTGCCAATCTTACAATGTCTCGTTACAGCCCTCATAATGTAACTCTTTATAAAGTCTAACTGTTGGTTAAACTTGGTGTTGTGTTTTACAATATATTTTTTATGTGCTCGTCAAATTACGAACAGGTACTTTCCATTAGTTCTTATCATTAACTTTCTCAAAGTGCTAGATTTGTTTCAAAGCTTTTGATTGGCTTAAATTTACCATAGATAATATAAGCAATTTATTACAACATCTATGGAACTGTTATGAAAACAAATCAATCAAAGTAAATCCAATTCATCACGCTTGTTCAAGATTATCTGCTATCTTTTATACTATTTATTTGTCTGCTAAAATGTCTGTTGAAAATCATAAACACAAAGATTAAATTTTAGCAAAAGAGGAAATGTTGCTAGTTGAATTAATACAAACAAATGATTTAAAATAAACAATTCTAATTAGTGTTCAATCACTTCAATAATTTCTAAAACTATATTTTTGTTTAAACGAAAATGTAAAAAAAAATTCTTCCTTGTTATAAAATTTTAGGAAATTCTTTCGTTCAAAGTATCTCTTAAGTCTTCGATGTCTTGGGTTCTTTAGAACTTGTAACTCATTTTCAAAGTTATAATAATCAAACAATAAATCACCCATTTCATAATATAAATAAATAAATGTAACCTCACTTTAATAATAACAATTGCCATGAAAACAATTTGACGGAGTGTTTAGTGTTGTTAATGTGGGCGTTATGTTTGCTAACCAGAAGGTAGACCTCGCGTTTTGATGACTTTTACGTGGACATAAGTGCTAACCAAACATTGTAAAATAAAAAGTATTGGTTGTTATCACTTAACCTTATGTCAAGCCCTCGAATAGAATGTGACATTGTAAGACTGGGCCTAAGTCCTCTATTATTGTGGTTACTTGTTTTGATAACGGAAACAAATTAAGGTATATCAAAAGAAATTCAAATAAAAACAGATGCTAGTGTCAAGCTACTATCACCCATCTTTGTTTCATAGAAACATTCTGATAACTCTTTTTGGGCATTAATTAATTTTTACATTTTGTTTAGTTTCATAACACATGATTGCCACTAAACTATTTGAAGCTGGCCGACCGGTTTCAAAATTGTTTTGAGAAGATTGCTGTGTAGTCCCTGAGCTTTACTTTGCTGAGGGTGGACGCTCATGTTTTTTATATACCACCAAATTTGATAACATCTGACAAATTAATAAACGTTCCTACTGCATGTATTTTTATTGATCATTATTGGTGATTTGATGCTGGCTCTCAGTGTATGGTGATTGTTGTTGTTTTTTAAATTCTAATATAGCATTTTAAATAGTTACAATTAATTTGGTTATCATTGGGTTAAGAACATAATTAGGTTAAGAAAATATTGTAAAAGTAACTTCAATGTTAAAGACTTACTAGAGCCGAGGTGGGCAACCTTTCACCAATAGTTACAAGGGGCGAATCAACCTTAAAAGTGTGGCAAATTTGAGTTGCCACTTGCCCAGCTCTCAAAGTAAAATAAACTTTTCCCCCCAATATTCCCCTCCACTCTCATTCCCAACACTTGGCTTCATCTCTGCCTTCTACTAAAGGATTGGCAAATTTTGCACTAAATTGTCTTATATTTTTGATTTGAATAATATTCATCATTTGTGTCTGAAGCAGTTTTAACTGAATCAAAGCGTACATGTTTTGAATAAACTAATTCAAACTGTGTGAATTATGTTAAGTGTTCAATTGAGCAACCTAATTTCTCAATTTTTACATAGTATGGCAAATGTCACTTATTATTTGCCTGTCCATTGGCCCCATTGAAAAATATGTTGCCCACCTCTGTACAAGAACATTATCAATGTATTACTTATTTTTCAAAAGACATCATTTATATTTGATATTACTTATTAATTTACATTTACTACTTGCTTTTATCACTTTGTGATTGATATAACTTTATATTTATTCTAAACAGACATAATTATTCTAGTGTTCTGATTGGTATAATATTATTGTTGATGGAATATTTTTTTTCTATCTCTTATTTGAACAATTAAATATATATTTTACCTCTTAGAGTGACTGATCATTTTTTGTGATAATTTTGTTAAGGTTGACAAAATAGAATAGGTAATAACCATAGTTAATATTGAAAGGTACAATATTTAAAATGCATTATAACCAATGGTTGTATTGATTTACTCATTTCTGTATAGACCTTTTGAAATTAATAAAATTATTTTTTTATGAATTGTTCTTATAATATATTGATGTTTTGATAAATCTAACAAGTTCCATTACATTTTATTTTAATGTCATTGAATTTTTGGTATGTTGATTAAGTAGTAAAAAACTAATTGCTAGATATCCAAACTCAACCTTGTCAAGTCTAGTTTGTCAGTGATTTTAAGGTTGAGGTTGGAATCCTGGATAAGATGTACTAGGTGTGTTTTTTCTTTCTTCTTCCATTCAAATGTGAGTACATTTCCTTTAAATTCAATTTTCCTCATTCCTAACTCATTAGTATAATCAACTGTGGATAAACCGGTCAGGTACCTAAATATGATGCAAGCAAAAAATAAAAATCACTGTTTTAGTAGTTTGTTATTCTCTTTTATAAATGTAAGATTGTTTAAAAGCTGTTTGCTGAGCAGGTTTTACTCTAGGTTTGTGACTAAAACATCAATGTTCTACCAAGGGTGGATCCAGGGGCAATTGGTTTTCATGCTACTTCAAGTATAAATATAATATTTTAATTAATAATAATAATTTTAATAACCGTATCACTCTTGTGTAAAAATAATTTTAATTCAACATAATAATGAATATATGGATAAAATATCAAACACAATTTTGATTAGAACATTTTTAATAATAGTTATAAAAGTTACAACAAAAGTAATAAATATGTACTGAGTCCTTAAATATGTTAGTATTAATAGAAAAACTATATAATATAATACAAATACTTGGTTATAATACTAACTTTAGTACCTAATCTGATTTCTGTAAAATTTTAGTTTTAAACCACACATTTGAATATATAGTAATGCAAGACCTGAAAGATGTTCTTCCTTTACTGTCATGCGCAGTATATAGTAGTCGACTCTTTACAGGATTAAGGTATAGGCAGGGCCACCTGTAGGGGTGTGCAAACGATGCGGCTTCAAAGGGCCCTGTGGTTTTGGGGCCCCCGCGCTTGCTTAGGTAACAGACAGGGGGGGAAACAAGTTGGGATGGGGAATTTTTACTTGCACACTCGTATAGTAAACTCCAATCTAGCAAATATTGTCAAAGTGTAAAAACAAATAAAAAGATAAGCATTAATGAACGAGTGAAGTGAGTTCTCCGTTTTAACTCCACCGATTTGCATTTGTTTGTCTCTGATGGATGTGGCTCATGATAACTTTTGAATGCATCAACCGATTTAATTCCAACTTGGCATAGTGATTCTTTGTATCTTCATACAGATCACTTTTGTTGGGGAAGAAAATTGAACCAAGGGTTGGGGAGAAATCAACCCTGATATGTGTAAAAACACTGATTCTAGCATTAATTATTACATGTATTTACCTTTTAGGGAATTTCTCTGATAACTTATATGGCTGAAAATTGGTATATAGGTACAAACTACTGTAATAACACTAGCTTAAACAAAAATTAAGTTAATTTTTTTAAGAAGATTGCGAGGGGTGAGGCAGATAACTGGGGGCCCCACAAACAAAGTTTGCCTCAGGCCACATACCTGCTATGGGTGGCCCTGGGTATAAGTTTCAATATGATTATTTTAAATCGGGATTGTGGGGAAAGGGAGGGGAGTATCTTCTGGATCCGTTACTATGGTCTACTGGGTCACCCAGGTGTGGTCCATGTTATATAATGTTGAGAGTTTGATGCATAATGTATAGTGATTATAGTGAGGTTTTTTTTACTGCTATACGAACGGTTATTGTGTTGGTCAATGCTCTAGGCTACACCATTAAATAACTCCATAAGAAAATATCAACATATTTTTTGAGAACTTTTTTCCTTTCGCCGTCTTAGTACCCATCCAGGCTAAAGTGGGATGATATATTATTATTATTTAGCACCGCGTCTTACTATCCGTTTGGGTTATACGCTGGGATGATATAAAATGCCTGTTAAGGACAGTATTTTTGCAGTTTTTATAGGAAACAAATTTATTCGGCAAAATAAATAAATATTTATCCAATAGAAACATAGTTTAATTTGCTTCAGATGGTAATATCAAGTTCTTGAATGTCTGTTAAGAGTTTCATAGAATTTTATGAGAACTTTTTTTTTCCTTTTAAAAAGTTTATTAACAAATGCCAATATGCTCATGACAAATATTCAACAACTGTTGGGATTACTACGCGTAGAAAATTAAACCTTTTCTTATGTCACCTTTCATCCCACCTTCGACCCTACATTATTACATTAATTAAAGTACTGATAATGAGGTAGGTATGATTTTAGAGGACATGTACTCACATTTGTTTGGATTCAGAAAGGAAAACAATATTGGAATAAACACCCTCGCTACACCCGAGATTCGACCACAATTCTTCCTGAGCAGATATTGATGCACGAGTCCATGCAACCACCAATCCTGGTAATATTTTACCGTATTTTAAAAATTCAACATTTGTTAATAAGTGTCTAACCTGAAGAGGTAGTAAAATGGGGTGCTAAAAAAAATTGTTAATAGAGCTATAGGATATTTATGTGGTATTTTTTTGGCTGCATGTTTCTGTATAATAGTTTAATATTATTTTTCATACATGGTTAGCTGTTGTTTTTATTTTAATTGAAAAATGTTCTGGAAGAATTTACATCCACCCTCACATTTCAAGATCCAAGGATGATGTCCGGCATTTAAACGAGTTGTCTTAAAAAGTGGCTGCTGAAATACCAGCTAACCCATAAGGAAAAAGGAATCCCCACATCAGATAAATATTTTAATCACTTGATTATAAAAAAAAGTTAACTACTCTTCCTTATTTATCAAGTAAATACATCAATTAAGTTATGCGTTAATTCTAGTTAATTAGAAAGAGAATGGTTGATTTTACACATCTGTTCAAATTGTAATGTGTCTAATTCTATTTTAAAATCTTTATCCTCCACAATCAAACAATCAATATTACTAGTTTTTCCTCACATTGTCATGTAACAGGAAGATATTGTTCCATTTTAATATCCATAATTTTTTATTCAACTTGTGTTGTTCTTACTTATTTGATAATTTCCATGATCATTTTAATCATTCCAACACATTAACTTTCTCAATGTTTTTACAATCATGAAAACAATATTCAATGATTATTTTTTTTAATGTTTGTTAATTCGCCATTAATCTTACTTCATGTTAAAAAGGTTAATATCAATAACATTAACATTAATAACACTAAAAACATTCAACAAGCTAGCTCAGTTGATATTGTGCCTGTCTACTGAGATAAGGGCTCCAGGTTTAATTCTCGGCATGGGTGAAAAATTTGTCAGTGGTGAAATGTGGGTTTACCTTTTCACAGTGATGAATTAACTGCCAGGGACTGGTTGCTGTGCCTGTCCTAGTCTTAAGTTAGATTATAAGACACATGAAGCTACGACAGGCTTGGCCAGTTGGTAGTGGAAAAAAAAATGACTTGAATAAAAAAAACTAACCCAGACCATAAGCAGGAACCCTGAAAATGGTTGTATTGTAGCTTTTCAAAGGTCAGCTTCAGCTGACAAAACCAATCTAAATAAAATGTTGTA
This sequence comes from Timema poppense, assembly GCA_902141375.1. Taxonomy (NCBI): domain Eukaryota; kingdom Metazoa; phylum Arthropoda; class Insecta; order Phasmatodea; family Timematidae; genus Timema; species Timema poppense. The sequence goes on along the minus strand of CABFOV010006835.1, from coordinate 7,836 downwards.
TGGATATTTGGCTGTGGTTTATTTCCACAAAATTTGTTTAGTTTTTTAATAATAATATTTAGCACCGCGTCTTACTACCCGATCGGGTTATACGCTTTAAGTACTAATTACTCTAATGGATTAGGAATTGGGAAGGTTGAATTAGAGGAAGTGAACACGCATTTGCGTGGAGGGAGAGTGGAAAACCATTTAGGAAAAACCACCCCCAGTTCACCCGATTGAGATTCGAACCTCGATCTCCCCGTCCTCAGCAGTCGAGCTCAACACGACAAGCGCGTTAGCCAACTACGCCACCGAGGCGGGTTTTGTTTAGTTAAACTGACTCATTCTCATCAGTGCATATTATTGTACTCATTTTTAGGATCAATCAGAATAACTAGAGAGCCGTTGTGCAGATATAAAGTGTGTGAGACCAACAGCAAATGAGGATGGAGAAGATAAGTAGAATGTTTATAGCAAGATTTTAACTAAGGAGTCTATCTCATGACCAGTGGTGGATTTAAAGTGTTTGCGCCCCTAGGCACAATTATAATATGCACCCCCTCCTCCCCCCTAAGGGCTTTGGGAAGTTTCGGAAGAAAGAGGTGTTGGGGGGGAGGGGGGGGGGGGAAAGTTAGTATTCAAAGATAGTCAGGCATGTAATATTGTACATGCTCTTGAGTAGCTTGAGTTAACATTATNGGGGGGGGGGTGAAAGTTAGTATTCAAAGATAGTCAGGCATGTAATATTGTACATGCTCTTGAGTAGCTTGAGTTAACATTATGAAGAAGGGAAGACTGACGTCAGTTACAAAAGTGATTGCAAAGTACAGTTATTTAAAAAGAAATATTGTAGTTCTGACTTTTTAACTATTTCGATAATGTTAGTCAATAATTTTTAAACGTAATTATTTAAAAAAATATATAATAATAAAATATCCAAAATGTACCCCCCTTAAAGCCACCGTCTAGTGGGCCTATAGTGTAAATCCGCTTTTGCTCATGACCAATTTATTTTTAGCACCGTGTCATATTACTTGTTCAGTTATACACCTATGTACTAATTAAACTATTGCGTTAGGGATTATGAAGGTTTAATTTAGTGGAAGTTCACCCACATCTATGTAAAGTGAGAATTGAAAACCATTTAGGAAAAAAAAACCTCTGTGTACCCTACTGAGATCAAACCCTGATCTCCCAGTCTTTGGCAGTCTTTAATTTATTGTGAGAGTAGCGCCTTAGATCATGCGGCCACCAATATAGATGTAAGATTACACTTCAACCAGAACTGTTCATCCACTTTTTTTTCTATGTTCTTCTCAACATCAAGATTGAGATCAGTTTAATATATATATATATATATATATATTTTTTTCATTTTAAAATAGCTATTTTCACTTTTGTATTTGTTGAAATATGGAATACAGAATATCCCCAACACAATGTGATGTCTGGTTCAAGCTGTTTTACCTGCGTATGTTAGGTGCTGTCCATGGGCTGAGACAGGCTCCTAATAGGGCTTGAAAGGGACATACAGAAGGAAAAAAGGGATGATTTGAGCGGTTTTTTTTAAACTACCGCATAACAATGGAGATGCAATGGGTTAGGCCTAGGTCAAAGATATGATGGAAGAGGGGAATAATCAAGGCAGCTGGAAAAGGAGGTTTCAAAGTACTTGGGAGGAAACAAGGATCCACTCGTTGATCAATTAAAACCAGAAGAAAAAAAAGCTCTAGACTAGGGATGGGACCCTCAAATCCTCCAGGATACTTTAGATTCGAGGATTTGAAAAAAATTGGATTCAAAACTCAAAATCATTAAAAACTTTTCTTTTTTTTGAATTCACAAGTTAAATTTTCTTAGAACTATAATATATTGGTTCAGAACAAATTAGGTGTATATTATTTTATAGACTGAACTTAACAACTAGGCCCCAGACCAGTAATTTAACACTTAACTGAATGTAGCCCTGCGAATGTAATAATGAATGGATTAAAAGAAATAAGTTTAGTTAATACTTAGTTACTATTTGTATTTTATATCATTCTATTATATTTATAAATATTAGCGGCCTGGTAAGTTACTATCAACTAAGATTTTTCAAATTTTCATCAATTTTATTTCTCAAACAAAATATTCAACAGGTTTTGAAATGTATTTACTAACCGGTGAAACTTATTTCTAAACCATTTATAATTATGTTAATTGAGAAATTGTAGAACCAGAATATTTTTTTCTGTATGAACATCTCACGCACAGTTTTAATGTAAAGGTAAAGCTATAAACAAACTGTCAAATTCTTTAAAGTACCTGTTGTAAAATGTTTGTACTAGGAATATTTAAACATTTAAGGCACTAGTAGACAAATACAGTTGGAATTTTACCAAGCACTCATACCAAACGAGGATATATAGAGTATCACATTGTTCCCAAATAGGTAAGCATATTGTCAGCATTTTTATTCAAAAAATATATATTATTATAAATATATATATATTTTATTTTTTTAAACATTCAAAACTATAAATGTTTACACTACCATAGTCTTGAACTTAATATTAGGTCAGTGTTGATAAAAGTTTACAAAAAAAACAACATAAAATAGTAAATATACAAAGCATAAAACAATAAACTTACAAGAAGTTCTAACTCACTATCAAAGAATGGCTTCAGAAACTTCTTCTTGCTTACGTTTTTTGCTGCCATTTAACTGTTCGGATTCACAATCTTCCTGTTTCCTTTTCTCGGCATGAGAATCAACTTTGATACACTTTTCTGTTTCATCTTTAAGGTCTGTGGTAAGATTCATATTAGGGTTGCTTGGTGACGACGTGTCAATCGGGTTGAGGCTAGCTTGAAAACTAGATGAAGTGTCCTGTTTCATGATTTCACGTAAGAGCATAGTAGCATATGTTGATGAGGGCAGTGAAAACTCTACAATTAACGCTTTATTTTTACCATCACGATTATCTTCAATCAATTTCTCACCATGAATTTTTTCTAAATCAGAAAGAATCAAGATATCTTCGGGTGATGAGTAATGAACCGCTCGCCAAGATAAGTCTTTCGGATGGAGAAGAAGTCGTCTATATGACCCACTTAGTGCATATGATTTTGCTTGTTGATTTGAAGTTATAGAGGATAGTCCGTCTTCTTTAAGGAGCTCTTCATACCAATCCTTCATTACATTGTGTGGAAACACAACATCATATCCTGGTAAAGGAAGAACTATGTCTTCAATCCTGGCACTTTTTACAGATTCTTCTGTTAGAATTTCAACAGTGTGTGGTCTTTTCCCAACTTTTTCTAGTTCTGGGTTTAAACTTTGACCAAGTTCATTTTTGGCATCATCTAACAAATAACTATCGTTGGTGACATGTTCGGACACTAAAGTGCTCTCCTCGACAAATGAATTACTAACACACTCAATACTATCTGTTAATTCTATTTCATAAGATATTCCCTTTACATGTCCCTTCAAAATCAAATCTCCTACAATAGGTTTAAGACCAAATGTTTCGATACGTCGAGATGCCACTTTATTCCAAATCAAACTCTGATATGAATGTTGGTAAAACAATCTCATGTTGCGTGGAAGTGATTCAAAGGCATTAAGAAAGTTGTATGGAGTATCGTTCTGAAGACCTTGAAAAAGTTTTCCTTCAACAGTGTTTCTTCCTCTCGTTAATTGCTTGTAAGCTTCTTTTGCATTTCTTTTCTCTGACCATACTTTGCGAGCAGCCTTCAAATCTGGCCGAGATTCGTTTTCTCTTGGCTGTAAAATGAGCTCAACTGTCTTCTTCCAGTCTCGCAAAAGTACATTTTTTCCAATCATATGGGTTGGCACATCCGAGCTGTTGCCAAATCTTTGAAGACCATAGTAGTTGATAAATCCTTTAATTTCTAAAGATTTCATGGCCGAGTTAATTTCTTCCTCTGAGCCACTAACATTTCTCAAAGCTATTCTAAAATGGTTACCACTTAGGTCACCAAGCTTCAACCCTATTGGCTTAAAGCTGTAATTACCAAGAGTAATGCCCTTCAACTCTTTACTAATACTAGCTATACGACTTGGCTCTACTTTCTTCACAGAAATCATTTGAGATGTTTTCCCACGCCGATCTTTAGTGCCAGCGTATGTTATAAAATTAGGCCTCATTCTAAGTTTGTGAGCTATAATATTCACTGCTTCCATAGTGTCTTTATTTTCTTTGAACATAACAAAATGGAGATATTCCCCACCTCGTTCAGCAGGCCAAGCTTGACGATTGTCTTGTTTATTTGACTTGTTCGGCTTGTTAACTATTAACAGCTTCTTCCCATTCTTATCCTTTGTATTGCTTACAAATTGGCATTTATATTTTTTACGGATAAATTCGTGAATCTTAAGTCTCTCTTCCTTAGATTTTTGTGTCACTTCAATTTCCACTTCAGGGTCACCTTTCTCCAGCAAATGGTCCAAATTTTCAACTACTTCTGGAGATAAAATGTCATTTTCCAAACAAACTTCTATTGCGGGTTCAGGTTTGGGAGGTATTATATCAGTCAGTTTAATTATGTTTCCGTCGAGGTCTATTTCATTTACATGAAAATCTGAGAACCGTTGCTTGATAACTCCTGAAAAACCTTTATGGTTTCCTGTATAACTAGTTATTCCTACGTCAGATTCTGTTAAACATTTCATTTTAGAATTCATTATTTTGTGGGTAGTTTGAAATAATATTAAATAAAGTTAATAACTTTACAGTCTCATGTATATTAACGATGCCACAGTAATAATGGGAAATTAACCACGCGAAAACAGAATAGATATTCTTTTCTTACAGGATATATACAAATTGTTCAATTAACCGAAGAGCATTTTAGAATTTGTGTTTATTTAAAAATTTACAGTTGTTGAAGGAAAGTATAATATAATCATGCCATAGAGAACCATGGGAAGAAAAATAAACTTGGAAATGAAACATAAATTTATAATAAGCGCACAGAAAAGCTCCACAACTATAATAATAAGCTAACTGTATTAGCCAACATTGGAAAGAGAAAAATCACTAATAATAGAGTTAGTTTCAAAACATCTCACAGAGCGCAGCAGATGGAGAGATTTGGTACCAAGTTCGCTCATAAAACATACCATATATAATAATAGCTTGGTTTAAAAAATTTCAGAGAAAACAATAAAAGAAAAAAAATTAATCAATAGAATATACAAGCCAAATTTAAGGTGCTATAACTTCTATGTTGAATCTGTCCCACAATCACAGATTGTGGCAATGATATTAATACATGTATATATTGACCCTACATAGGTGTAGAAACTGGGTTTTCTGGAAAATTAGAGCACATCACCTTTAAACATTCGATGGTGCACAAACTCGCGCCTTATACGCAGCAACTTTAAGGCACTATAACGTCTATATATTAATCTGCCCCACGATCACTGATGGTGCAAATTGTTGTAATATATGTATATAAACACCCTACAAAGGTGTGGAACATGGGTTTTCCGGGAATTTAAAGTACATCACCTTTAAACGTTTGATGATGCACAAACTCACACCATACACGTGCCAGCCTTAAGGTTCTATAACTTTTATATTTGAATCTGCTCCACAATCACCGTTGGTGGCAATTATATAACTAAGTATACATACATATATATATATATATCGACCCTACATTGGTGTGGAACCTGGGTATTCTGAAAATTTAGAGCACATCGCATTTAAACATTCGATAGTGCACAAACTCGCGCCCTATACGCACCAAATTTAAGGTGCTATAACTTATATATTTGAACCTGCCCCACGATCACTGATGGTAGAAATTATAGTACTATGGGTATATAACCACTTTATATAGGTGTGGAATATGGGTCTTCTATAAATTTAGAGCATATCACCTCTAAACATTACCACTAACCTTACTGAGCTTCCATCCGGTAAAAGAGCTATCAATTTCAAGTGGGTCCTTAAGATAGTACAATGTTTAGTTTAGAAAAAACCTGCTCTCTATGAGGAGAGCAAAAAATTTGGCATACATGAAGTCTACATCCATTGTCAACATTTAGGAAAGGGAGCCACCTGAAACTCATTCCCCCCAACAAAATGGAGATCGAATTTCTTAAAATGGCTGTAAATTTTTTTTTAAATAATTTAATTATTTCAAAATATGAAAGTTAGGTGTCTAATAATATGTTTTTAGGGCATGATGGATTCAAAAAAAGGCTCGAAAACGTTGTCAGAAGTCCATAGGACAAGATATCCAACATGGTGCCCAGAATGGCCACTGTGTAGTAATTATAATGTGATAGAGTTTTTTATTTTCATACTGAAGTATATTACGAAAAGTATTCAATATGTTTTTACAAATTTTAAGTTGTATTAAGGTAAGAGTTAGATCCTAATTTGTTATAATTACTATTATTATTATCATTATTATTATTATTATTATTATTAACACCACGTCTTACTACCCGTTCGAGCTATACGCATCCTAATTAGGGGGTGTAGTAAATAAAATGATGGACATTTTTAAAGAAACGTTACAAAAATGTTTAGCTTACTGTTTTTATTAAAATAGCATTTATAAACATATACAAACTGACAATCGTAAGGTACCTACAATATTTGAAAAATAATTGAAACATATTTGGTGATATATATTACAGTCTTCAATCAAAAACAATATTTTTCCACATCATTTATGACTGTATCATCTATGACCACATCATCTATGATTATATCATCCGGAGCATCTTCTTCCATGTATTCTTGGCTGAAAACAAAGGGGGAAATCATCACACATGACTGTGACTTAACGAAATTGGACCATAGTGTGACCAGACTATGAACTATTGTAATCTCTGTAGAATTATTTTACAATTCTTGGTTGGATACATTTGATGTAAATAAGTAGCCAAGATCATCATCGCCATGGCCAGATCCTAGAGCAAGAATTGATTATATTTAGTGCAAACACAATTTAAACTTAAATTATTTTAATAATTTAACTCATCAGCTGAGTAACACTGGGGTACAAGTGAGATTGTATCCCTTTAGCCTCTGAAGAGAACGGTTTTTGGATGTGGTTAAAACAATTTCTGCTAAGTAATAGCACACGATGGGGATTTAGCCGTATCCCTTTTCCACAAAATAGTTCGGAATATCTAGTTTGCATTTCTGCACTTATCTGCATATTTACAAAAATATCACTTGTATCCATTTCCTTTTGACCCCCTCATTTGAAAATTGGATAGCTACTAAGAACGTCAGAATACAGTTATATATCCGCCACTGCCAGTAGAATACAAAGAATGTTTAGTAGACAAATCCTAGTGGCATTCACTAAAAAAACTTACCTTGAATCTAAGCTCTCCAATAGGGGTTTGTGCGTATGGTATGCCTTGGAAACCATAAAAGGTTATCCCTGATCCTGTGGTGCCATCACCTCCTTGAATAAAACCCTGGGGAACTCTACTATCAAATCCTAAAGAAACATATATTCCCCGGCCGTTAATTTATCAATGTGAAAGGGTAAGCCCACATTTCCCCGAAGATAAATTTTACTGCAATGCCAGGTATCAAGGATCAAACCTGGGACCCTTAGTTGAGTATTTTATTATTTAGCATTGCGTCATATTACCCATTCGGGTTATACGCTTTAAGTACTAATTACGCTAATGGATTAGGAATTAGGAAGGTTGAATTAGAGGAAGTGAACCCGCATTTGCGTGGAGGGAGGATGGAAAACCATTTAGGAACCACCACCCCAGTTCACCCGACCGAGATTCGAACCTCAATATCCCCGTCCTCAGCAGTCGAGCTCAACACGACTAGCGCGTTAGCCAACTACGCC
>CABFOV010006834.1:0-32120 GCA_902141375.1 Timema poppense | reverse complement strand
CCAACCTCAACCCACCCCCCAACTCATGCTGTAGCCGGCCGGGTATTCTGTAGCGATATTTCTCGGGAAATTCCGTTACAACCAGACCAAATTATGTATCCCTACGCCGAATCATATAAACTGCAAAAACATGTGTTTAACAGCTGTCACTTCTGACGGTCAAAATTTAGGTATATACCTAAATGTTGACTGTAAGAAGTCAGCTGTGAGCTGTCAGTCAGCACCAAAGAAGTCACGGGGCTACTGTAGCTGCATACATTGCAAGACTTGATCAAGTAATGGCAGAAGAACCGGAGCAAGAGATGTTGGATCTTCAGAATGACATTGTACTAAAACCACATATAAAAGATTTGAATTATTGGGATTTGGTTGACAGAAGGAAGTTTCCGTTCTTGAAGTGAAGCATAAAAGATAAACTCGTTTTTCTAACCCGCTTACTCACGCGAATAAATATTTTTGACCATAACTATCGTAAAATCCAAATGCAGATTTTGACTTGATGAAGAACAACTTGCTGATTGCTTACGAACAGGAATAATCCTGCTATGTTTTAAATAATGAAACACTGACCAATTAAATGCATCGCCAAATAAAACAATGACTTTTAGCTTGGTAAATAAAATTATATGATTTTAACTTGTTGCAAATTAGATTTGTGTGTATATAATTTGCTTTATTTTATATAAGAATGTAAACAGTAAAATGTATATGCTTAACTCAACCTTTTTTCTAATAATATATAGATATATATTTTATATATATTATATATACATTTTATATGTGTATATATGTATATATAGACTTATATAGTATGGATCTGTGAACTTATGTTTTTTCTTCGAGTCAAGTATTTTAAAAAACTCCCAATTTCTATTCGGGTTTATGAAAAATTAATTCATAAGTTTTAAATGTTAAGGTCATGTTATATTAGTTTATTTTAAAAGAAAATTAGTAAATTGTCACCAGTGAAACAAATGTAAATACATCTTTAAAGTTTCATATTTTAAAAATAAATGAAAAATTACATGTTCTCGAAATAAGAACGACCCCTAATTTAAGAATAATTACAACACTGAAATATAAATAAAATTGAAATATTAGTAAGAATGGTTACAACCCTCATGTCTAAATTGCACTTACAATTAATAAATTAATTGCATGAATTATCACTTCTTCTCTTACAATTACATTCTTGTAAGTGCAGATGTGCAAGCGCCCTTTACTATAAATTACTATGATAACTATGATATTTATTTCAGTTCAATTTTTAATGCTTATAAATGTTGATTCTTCTTTAAAATTGAAAATGAAAAATTTAGAATAATATTTTTAGTAGCCTGAATAAATGCTTTATTTATCTAAATATGGTAAATTTGGTAGAATATTTCATTTCAATGTTGATCAATGCTGTTTTTATAAACGTTACTCCAAATCTTCTCTAACTAATTAGTAAGTAATGCTAGTTTTGTAGTTGAACGTATTACAAGTTTTAAATAGCTTGAGTTTAAAAACAATCGCTATTGTAGTAAAAAAATAACAAAACGTGTTAAAATGTAAATTATATGGTTTTCTCGTTTAGTATCAGTGTCTTCTGAATCTGTTTACATAATAACAATAGTTAACATTAATAAGTATAAAAATTGTGTTTTTGCTGGGCGCCACCCCTAGAGGCTAGGAGCAAAATAATAATCGAAAAAAAAAAAAACATTTACCTCGGCTAATTCAGACAGTGGCACGACGACTCTAAATACTCGAAGCCTCTGGGGAAACTTAAAATAAAACATGAGCAATTTATATAAAAATTGATTGTTGAAATAAAATGTAAATTAGACTACAATAAAAATAAATGTATAAAACAACAATTGTTGGCACTATTGTGGATTTATTATTATTTCCTTTTTAGCTCATCCCAACCCTACCCATGGAATTCCGGATAGTTATAATTCTAATTTAATAAAGTATATAATAGTATTGTTGAAACCAAAAAAGAAGAGAAAAATATATATTCAATAAAATTAATAATTAGATATAAAATAAAATGTTACTTAATTCTCTGCATTATTCTGTCTTGCTGAAAGTTTGTAAATGAATTCTGATTTTGATAGGGGATAAAAAAATATTTTAAGTTGAAGAGTTGGCTTGACCTCACCCATGAATTAGTCCATATTGAAATACCAACTTCAGAAATTTGTTTCACTTTAGTAATAAGAATTCTTCCACAATTTAAACGAAAATAAACAGTCTAGTTCTTGCACACACACACTTAGCTTTCCATTTTTGCTACTTGTACTTTAATTTACAACCTTTAATTCACTTCAAAATAATTTGAATTTAGAGCTCCACAGATTCAGCTCCATGTTAGACCAACACTGAGGAAGAAGACCCACTCTCCTACAGAAAGTCTTCCAAAATCAAATTAAAAAAAGTTATATTCTTACTTCCAAGTCCAAAGAGAAAAGTAATATATAAAAACAAAAGATAAAATGTTTGCTATGGACTAGGGATAAAAATCAAATACAATGCAGGTTTAATATAAATATTGAAATACATCCCAATGAAGGTGAACAATTTTTTCATAAAAGAATTAAATGTTTATTTCTATCTGTCAAAATTGAAAAGCGCGCTGGTCTTGAGTTATTTGCATCGAGCCTTGTTTCTTCTTTTTTCTTCTTTTACAATCACGAGATCCGCCCCTCACTTGTTTGATAGAACTGCGCATGCGTTAAAATAAACATGGTTGACGTTAAAAATAACTACAAGTGTCTAACAAACTTCTTAGAAGGATAATTAGTATGCTTAGTAAAAGGTAGGTGTTCTTCCTTAAATCAAAATTCCTTATTTAAATTATTTAAAATAAAGTTTTACGTTGTTCCTTCCATCCTTCTATTTTATTGAATAGATGTAAATAGTGTTATTTGTTAAGCTGGCTATACAGCGGCCGAACATTGAAGTGTTTAATTTCACACGAAGTTAAATTGGAAATTATTCCCAAAAGTTATAAAAATATAGGGAAATACAAGGTAGGGTGGCAAATTACGTCACACTATATATTCTCAATGTTAAATTTATTTTAATTGAAACTATAATTTTAGAAGGCATCGTGAAAATATTTTAAACATAATGATTAATTATTCAATTATTTATTGATTTAGTTAGATATGTTGGTTTTCATTATCTTGTCATGGCAGTGCAAATTCAATCGATGACAATTCAAAATGTATGAAAATATTGAATCAGTTTACCGGTCGAAAGTAGTTTAGAGCTCCATTACATTGTTAATGTGAACTTAGTATTGATTTTAACAATTTGTTAAGCTGGAAAATGATCTATAGGCTAAACTGCCACCATCATATATATTTAATAGACTATACTTATCACTGCTTTTTAAAAATTGGTTTGTGCCTACATTAAGAGGAAGCTCAAAAATGACGAGCCTAAAAAACTTTCAATCTTGATCCCGAGCTTTAATGACGAGTGACGTTATATGAGTATAAATTTATATGTATATATAAATGTACATACATACATACACATATATTATTGGTTATATACACACATACATACAAGTATATATGCACATTATATACAGACATTTAGGTTATACAAATAAATATATTTACATATATATTTATATACATCTACATAATATACAACCAGTAGTAATATTATTTCTACATGTGTTGTTATTATTTTTAACCTGTATCTGTCCATTTACTATGAGAATAATTCCCTTGACACTAGCTCTATGTTCAACATTATATATATATATATTAATATATATATATATATATATATATATATATTAGTTTTATAAAACACATCCAAATGGCGAATAATAATCTGGTACTCAATGTTGCTCTAATAATTTAATGTAACTCTACATATACTAGATATTTACGCGCCTACTATACATTTATTTGATATTTTAACAAATGTCAGGTATTTTAACGCTTTTCATTCACAATTTGTATAAAAAAATGAGTCACTACAAACATACTTTCTCTTCCCTTAAACTAGTTACCTTGATCTTAAGACGTAGCTGGGAGAACTACTGAGCTAGAACGTGATGTCTCGAGATGGTACATCTTTCTGTTACTCTATCCGCTTTTACATTTATTGATCCTCAACTCTCCAATCCTCCTTTGTTTGAACTTCAAACAGTTCATTGGTCCAAGCAACCTGGGACTTGAAATACGACGACCTGTAACATACATTCATAAATACTTTTAAAGCTATATTTCAATGTTAGATGAAGGGGGGTGGTGTCATATTAATATTTTTATTAGTAGTAAATTTAATCTTGAGGCCATTAAAACTTCACTACCCATGATCATGTTACTATTCTCCACTTAAAGCGTCAGCTTATACTTTCTACGGAAATTAGCAAAAAGTTTCAAAATTGTTAAACCATAGCTGCTAGTCTATTTTAAATATATTTAATATTGAAAATGACCTTTCTTCCTTTAATTGTGTCGATTGCAAAGTTAGTAACATTCAGTATTGACAAAACAAAAGTTTGGCTCAGAAATTTGTTTGTAAGCATCACCAAGAAACAATAAACAGGTTAGTTTTATATTTAACTCGCTTTGCTCGCTGTGGGCTCCGCCCCCAAAGCCCCCAGTGAGTGTAAACTAATATATTTCCAGCGTTGTTTTGAACGTTGATTTGTTTTTACAATTTTATGATTTTAGTTGTCTCATAAGTGTGTCAGAAAATTTTAAAAACATGTGGAAAATGTTCAAAATTTACCTAAAATAAAAAAAATCTAGCTCTGATGCAATCTGTTTTTTGAGAGGTCTTACCGTTTAGCCACAAGAGGCTTCCAAAGAAAGGTCCGCACCGACTTTAAAGTAGCTCCACAATTTTGATATTTTTTTCGGGGGTTAAAAAATTAAAAATTTTAAATTTTGGAATTTTACCGTCGATTACAGGCTAGAAGCTATAATTTTGCCAAATTTCAAGTTTCTAGCTCATTTGAAAGTGGATAAACAGTAATGTCAGTGAGTATGTATGTCAGTGGCTTTATGATACCATCTTCACACATGATAATATTCTGGTCATCCTAGAACTACTAAATGTAAGTTGGATAGAAATGTATTAAAAGCAATAATCTATTATTGAATGGATAACTTTATTTTATGGGTGACCTGGTGGTCTAGGGGTAAGGTGTCAGACTTCTGTGCTGGCGGCCGGGGTTCAATCCTAGGTCCCGGCACAGATTTATCTGATTACCAAACCCTTCCTTCACCTCTGACAAGACATCTTGTGAATGTGGGGAATGCCAGGCCTCCACCGTGGTTCGGATCCCACGTTAAACTGTAGGTCCTTCATGTCATCTCACAATCACCCTACCATCACACATTAGCGTAAGTGCGTATAACCCGAACGGGTAGTAAGACTCGGTGCTAATAATAATAACTTTATTTTAGGTTGCAGCCCAGATCAAACCTCCCCAATGTTATCCCCCAGTGTTCTGCTGGTACAGACCACCCCTTCATTGCTCCCTTTATAGACTATCTAAGGGTACATTCTTACAGGGCGATATTCTTGTCCTTGACTGTAGTTGCAGTTGCTTCATGATGCATTGATACAATTCCATCTGAGGATCATGTACTTGTAATTGCTGAGATACTTCGACAATCGACTTATGCACGAGTATTTATTGTCCCAGTTCAATTGTTTTAATATATTTTAGAAAAAAACCTGTGTTTTTAGGTATATCAAACAAAATAGCATATATAATCATTACGGAAAATAATTTATCAGAATTATTGATAATAAACTTTAATTATAAGAGTTCCAACAACAAATTATCTTTCATAATTATCGTTTTTATTTGATTATTAATATATCTATTATTATTAATACTTTTAAATTTTTTATTCATACAAAAATAGTTGATTGATATAGATAATTTTGGTGAATTAGCTAAGATTTTTCTTTTCAAATAATATATCGTTGTTTTATGTCTTTAAGTATGACAGCACATAATCTTTGTTCAGTTAAGTTAGTATTCAGCACATTGTTCAACGGAGTATTGGTTGTTATTTTATTAATATTATTATTTGTATAAATCGTGAGAGACAAAGTGGTTAATGCCATGGTTCATATCTTCATTTTAATTAGATTTCTGACGTTAGCAGTCTAGTTGGTTATGTACACCCCATTTACCACGAAAGGTAACAGTCTTACCTTGATGGACTACTCTAAGGCCCTACCGTAAAAATTACGCCATAGTGCAAGGTAAGCTTGCTACAATTCAGGGTAGACGAAGGTAGAATGTATATGGACAGCCCAAATTTGGTCAAATTGGTGCTTCCCCGTTCACAGCGATAAATAAACGACCAAAGGACCAGATTCTGTGCCTGTTTTACATTCACGTTTAACATCTAAACATAATAGTCCCGTATTATGAGGTCAGTTAGTATAGTGTTATTTCACATGCTTAGCTTAGTTTCATTTTATTAATATTCTATTTTGGGGTTAGATACACTGATTACTGGCTGTGCAGCCGGCCGTAAGCTTAGTACTCATTGATTATTATTATTATTATTAGAACCACGTCTTACTACCCGTTCGGGTTGTACGCACTTACGCTAATGTGTAATGGTAGGGTGATAATGGTAGGGTGATTGTGAGATGAAATGGAGGACCTACAGTTTAACGTGGAATCCGAACCACGGTGGAGGCCTGGCATTTACTCATTGATGATTTCCTGTTTGGTAACTGGACGAATTGTTATTGGCATAATCTTTTATTTTTTAACACAACGACAAATACAATAACATGTCTGTGCACCAGGATGATTTTCTAAAAATATATGTTTTTATATTAATAATATGCGATAATTTTGTCCAAAACCATGTTTTGTTATAAAAACTGCTCTCACCTCGTGTTACATGCACTCTCACCTTAAAATTAATGTTTATTCATAAAAATATGTATTTGATGTCATACAATTAATTGTAAATATATTATTGGAGTAACTAATATAACATACAAGTATAAAGTGGCTGATTAATAGGTTTGAGGCCTACAAGCATAATCTTACTCCAACCCCTCCTCTAATTTAAGATAATCTTATTTTAAAAGGCTTCAAACTAAAATGTGCTAATTGAAAAATTAATGAATCATTTATTATTTTTCAAATAGAAAAAAACACAAACATAATGACTATAAAAAATGACATACATTTATAGTCATAAAATAAAATAACATTGTTTATCTTTTTTAGAAATATAAGTATTCCATTTTATTCTTATGCACATTTATTAAAATGAATAGCTTCATATATTTAATTGTCAATATCTTTTTAATTTATGGTCGACCTATGTTAAAAACACGTGATGTTACTTTTGTTTTTGTTAACGTGCCGCATATATTAGTTTAAAGCGCTATTTCTTTGAGAGCATTGTCTGTTTATAATTGGTATCGGGTGACCTGGCGGTCTAGGGGTAAGGTGTCAGACTTCTGTGCTGAGGGTCTGGGGTTCAATCCTCGGTCCCGGCATAGATTTATCTGATTACCAAACCCTTCCTTCACCTCTGACAAGACATCTTGGGAATGTGTGGAATGCCAGGCCTCCACCGTGGTTCGGATTCCACGTTAAACTGTAGGTCCTTCATTTCATCTCCCAATCACCCTACCATTACACATTAGCGTAAGTGCGTATAACCCGAACGGGTAGTAAGACGCGGTGCTAATAATAATAATAGTTTCTATCACTTCGCGTGACTGGCCTCACAGAAAGGTGCAAGGGGTTGTCCAAGACTAGGAGGTCCGGTTCCCGATAGAGTCGGAGGGTCCAGTTTGTTTTGAATACCACGTTGAAAGCAAAACCACATCGTAATGGTTTGAGAAGAGCTCTTTTCACTCACAGCAACATATGAATATGAAAACCAGTATGTTTCCACGAAACTTTGAAACTATTTGCTAATCCTACCTACACAACAATATCCTTATTAAGTTATATTTTGTATCAATGGGCGTTAAAAATAAAAATAAATATTTTTCTGGTTTTGAAATCACAGTGAGACTGTGGCCCCAAGCGCGCGTTTCTTACGGCTGTGGCTATCCGCCACTGCCAGTATGTATTTACTGTAAATTTTACATAAATATTTAACTCTATATTTCTTACCCACCTCAGTGGCGTAGTTGGCTAATACGCTTGTCTTGTTGAGCTCGACTGCTGATGGACGGGGAGATCGAGGTTCGAATCTCGGTCGGGTGAACTGGGGGTGGTTTTTCCTATATGGTTTTCCACTCTCCCTCCACGAAAATGCGGGTTCACTTCCTCTAATCCAACCTACCCAATTCATAATCCATTTGCGTAATTAGTACTAAAGCGTATAACCCGAACGGGTAGTAAGACGTGGTGCTAAGTATAAAAAACTCTATATTTAATGGTCTCTTTTTGTGTTAAATCCTCAATAATATTATCAGAAGGATAAATTATTAAATTGGGTTTTGTAATCAGTAATTAAAAATAATTGCATAATATTTGTGTAATACGAAATAGCTTATTTTGTACAATATATTATCATTTAATGGGTGCTAATTTTGTCAGCTCCTATTCTTTAATCAGGGTTAAATTATGCTAAGCATTGTTTGATAAAATATAAACATGTTTAAACATTTAACTCTTAATAGTAAGTGCAATACATTGCTCTAATGCACCTTAGCTTGTGTCAGTCTCTCAACAAATAGAGCATGTATTCAAACTGTTGCCACCCTGGCTTACTACCCGTTTGAGTTATACATATACGTAATAATTATTATAGTAAGTTGGAGATTATGAAGGGTGCATTCAAAGGATGTAGCCAATATCCTAACTTGGGTGGAGGTTGAGTGGAAAATAATGTAGGATAAACAACCTTTATTGCACCTAACCGGGACTCGAACCCCGATATCTCCGTTATTAGAGGTCCAGTATATAGCGAGGACAATACCTTAGAAATTCTACCACCAAAAATGACCTGGTGGTCTAGGGGTAAGGTGTCAGACTTCTGTGCTGGCGGCCGGGGTTCAATCCTCGGTCCCGGCACAGATTTATCTGATTACCAAACCCTTCCTTCACCTCTGACAAGACATCTTGTGAATGTGGGGATTACCAGGCCTCCACCGTGGTTCGGATTCAACGTTAAACTGTAGGTCCTCCATTTCATCTCCCAATCACCCTACCATTACACATTAGCGTAAGTGCGTATAACCCGAACGGGTAGTAAGACGCAGTGATAATAATAATCTACCACCAAGTCAGGCTGGAAAATATTAATTAAATATTAGATTATTATAAAGAGGTAGGAATCAAACTAGGACCTATTAGATATTTATGGATAGTTTTATGAAATTGTGCTAAGGTGACACCTTCCATGGGTGCGGTAATCAGTTCAGTCCGCCAAACAGGATCCGGATTCAGTGGCGTCCAGTGACGCAAACACCGAAGCAACGCCGCCGTAATGAGGCTGTTGGTAAACCAGGTGCGGTATTGTGGGTGATCTCATACATTATACACAAGCTCTTATAACATGTGAAGCTATGACCACACTCCCGACTCAGCTTTCTTCCTAATCCTGAATGGTGAGCCGACTATACAAGGATTTCCTATTAACATTCACTTTCACCCTTCTCAGGAGAATACCTTTCACCTTCGATCGGGCTTTCCCCGGGGACAATGAACCCCCCCATCACGCCTAGCCTCACTGACTATATTTGTACGTGTTTTATAATTTCACTGATAAATAGCAGCTAGTGCCAGGAACTATATCTCATAATCGTGCCCGACGTTGTTCAGGGACGACCGACTCCTTCTGCGTGTGTGTCTGCGAGTTTCATTTCGCCTACAGTGAAGTGACTTTATCTCGATAAAGTATTTATTTTGAAGGGAAAATATAATTATCTTATTTTCAGTACTTGCGTGTGCCTTTAATAAATGTAAGCCCCTTAATTTTTAGCGGCTGTTGAATCACTTCTTGCGGCAGTGAGCATACGTGCCGACCGTGTGGTCACTCTACCGCTGAGCGGAGTATTACTAACTTTCTACAACACCCAAGAATTTATTTCTGTGCTACCTACCAGCTGACTGAGCGAAGCCAGCCGACGTACCGGTTCAAAGGAAAAATAACGGCAACTCCCCTCCTCCGCAGCCGACTCGGGACTGCCAACCACATCGACGACACTTCTTGCAGCGTTACCCTGAAGAATGGTGACTTATTACCTCGTCTGTGATATGTTTTAGAGTATTTTAAAGAGTTTAGAACACTGTCGTTAGTTGTAATAGTTTTGTTAGGGACAGAATAATTCACAAGATGGCGGCGTACAAGTGGGCGTGGTCCATGACCATGGTATGTGTCATAGCACTAGTGTCGCCCGAAGAAAGTGTTACCTCCACGGAAAGTGCCACGACGACGACCGAGTCAGAGGTCCTATCTAACTCTAGCATCAACGCCGTGGATCTCAACGAGTTCACCCCTGCGGAGAATGGAACGTCCGAAGGAAGGGACTCAAGGAAAGGGAAGAATCTCTTAGATTGGATTGGGTTCGGCACAGGAGCCGATACTGACCCGTATCTGGCGAAGATCAACTCCGCATGTCTCGAAGGTGACCTGTCCGAGTGTTTCAAGTCAAGGGCGCTGTCGTCCTTGGACGAATTCTTCGGTAAGGATGCGTACACGCTGACGGAGAACGCGCGCGTCGTGCGCATGCCCGAGGCGCAGCTGAGGCAGCTTCATCAGGAACCCTACGAGTTCTCGACGTCTTCACGCGCCGACGAACCCGAGTGGGATCAGTTTGTCAAGTTCATGTTGAGGAAGGTCGAGAAGTTCCTTAAGTCGACTGCTGTAGAGGTGCAGTTCCCCTCGGAGATCACGGAGCAGGGTCGATACTCGCCCAGATTCATCGACGAGATTGCCTCTGAGATAGACATCCTCGAGGACAAGAAGGCCAGTCTATTTTGTAAGTATTACTCTTGGTTTGAATGCAAGGGCATTTTCACTGTCGCAACAGCGGACTAAACGTCAAGCTCATATATAATTATTATTAGCACCGCGTCTTACTACCCGTTCGGGTTATACGCACTTACGCTAATGTGTAATGGTACGGTGATTGTGAAATGAAATGAAGGACCTACAGTTTAACGTGGAATCCGAACCGCGGTGGAGGCCTGGCATTCCCCACATTCACAAGATGTCTTGTCAGAGGGGAAGGAAGGGTTTGGCAATCAGATAAATCTGTGCCGGGACCGAGGATTGAACCCCGGCCGCCAGCACAGAAGTAAGCTCATATAGTTTGGTTCGATGGTGGTGGGGAGGTTTGGAGTTTGAATCCTAGCAAGGTTTATTGAGGGGAAATGTTTACTAAATGGTTTCCCTCCCTTTCTTTACATAAATGCGGGTGTATTTTATATAAATTCTACATATTACCCCCCGTTCGGGCCTTACACATGTCTGCACTATTGTGTTAGAAATTTTAAAGGTTCAATTTAGTAAAAATGTACACACATTAGCTTCTTTTTTTGCCACCGCGTTTTACTACCTATTCAGGTTATACGCCTGTGTACTAATTACAGTAATTGTTTAGGGGTTATTAAGGCTTAATTTAGAGGATATATACCGGAATCTGCGTGGAGGTGGAGTGGAAAATCTGGGTGATAAATAAAGCATTGAGACTCCTCTCCAGAACACACTGACCAAGTATTAAACCTTAACCTCCCTACATATTGCAAGAGTGACGCCTCATACTGTGGGACCACCAATGCGGTTACTAAAAGTTGATCCGGGAAACAATAACCAAAATAATATATTTGTATTATTATTATTATTAGCACCTTACTACCCGTTCGGGTTATACTCACTTACGCTAATGTGTAGTGGTAGGGTGATTGTGAGATGAAATTGAGGACCTACAGTTTAACGTGGAATCCGAACCACGGCGGAGGCCTGACACTCCTCACTATTCACAAGATGTCTTGTCAGAGGTGAAGGAAGGGTTTGGTAATCAGATAAATCTGTGTCGGGACCGAGGATTGAAGCCCGGCCGCCAGAACAGAAGTCCGACACCTTACCCCTAGACCGCCAGGTCACCGACTATATTTGTAAGAATCTGTTTAACTTATATCCTAACTTATATCCTTGAAAATAAAATTGTGAATTATTAAAAATATCAAGTCGAACTAAACTTTTAAGAATATTAATTTAATTACCCGCTTCGGTGGTTGCATGGTCTAACGTGCTAATATCACGTTGGACTAGACTGCCGAAGGTGGGGGGATCAGGGCTCGATCCCTTTCGGGTGCACTAAGTGTGGTTTTCCCCAAATAGTTTTACACTCTTCTTATACGCAAATGCGGGTGCACTTCCTCTAAATTAAGCCTTTATAATCCTTGACCCATAGTGTAATTAATACATAGGTGTATAACCTGAACAGATAGTAAGACGTGGGGACAAAAATGTAATTTTATTGAAATTGGGCTTTGCACATATTTAGAGTTAGATCTGAATTTATTTTATTGAAATTGAGCTCTAGATATATTTTAATTTAGATCTAAATTAATTCACCTAAAACAACATATCAATGTCTCATTAATTGGTATGGGTATAAAAGCTTACAGTCTATATCAAATCTAATATTGAAACAAACACTTTAAGATGTTACTTATTATTATTATTATTATTATTTCTGTACCTTGGTAGAAAAAGGGCCAATGTCACATTTACATGTTTCTGGGACAATCCAAATTAAGTCTCTAAAAGTTTTTGAATCTATAGATAGCATACAAAGATCCCCCCAAGGTTTGACTCACTCATTATTCTTGGAATGGTATATAATAAATAATGTAAAATCATATTTCTGTTTTTACATGTTCTAAAGACTTTGTTTTGGACATTGGCCCCTTTGGAAAATTAAAGCGAAGGTACATAGCCCCCTTTCAACCAAATGCCAATAGATTAAAACAGGCCAATCCTCATACTTTTCATAATATTCCATAGCTGACAACTGACTGATATTGTAGTTTTCTGGTAACCATCACGTGACATTAGGATGTGACGATAACGGACAATGTCACATGAAAAGGGACATTGAAGTTTAAGAATGTTGTTATTGGGTCAATGTGACCAAATATCATATTGGCTTCTAGAGAAAGGGCCCAACTTGTAATATAGTACTGGTAGGACATTGGTCATTTTTTATATGATGGGATTCATGATTTTGAGATGACTAGTGGACATAACTCAAATTCGATGATTTTGCACACGGTCCCTTTCTCTATCAAGGTACAGATCTATATTATTACTATTATTATCCTCTTTATCATCATCAACTCATAAACATTGTTACTAGACACAAAATAGGACTTCAGGAAATATATTAACTTTTACCTTCCTATATCAATCGGGCTTAACGTGTGTTACAAAAGTTACGGTACGAAAATCAAAAGGTTCTTGAAACATTTAAGATGGGATTAAATCATATGGTTAAAGGTTTTTCACCGAGTGGAGCACGCTCTTATTTTAACTCAACCGTTTGGCATTTATTTTGCCTGGGGTCTGGGTATTTGTTCCGTAGTTAATATCAAATGCTAGGTGCATATCTTAGCGGAATATGGCAGGGACATTCCTTGGAGCCGGGCTGAACGACTTTAGCAAATTGTTTTGCTATCTGTTTATGAATAGGCGTAACTAGGATTGATGAATGGGGGAGGGGGGTTATGGAGGTCAGCCCCGAGATATATGAACTCTACACCAGTAAAAAGTAGGGTTCATTTTTGAGTGCCTAAGTGACGATTTACGATTGTAATATAAAATCGGCTTGCAATTCATTTAAAACTAAAACCCTGAAACAGGATTAGACTAACACATTACCAGTTCATTTAAATGCAGTTTTGTTTTATTGTATAAAATGAAAGAAACATTGTTTGGTTTAACACTAAACTAACTTAAGGACAGTGTCTAATTACAATTAATTTAGTCTGAATTTCAATCGATAGGGTGATTTTTCCATTCCATCTAGAACTTCATCTGTAGAAATGCTTATTTCTAGATTTATATTTAAACATCACTAGGCCTTTCAGTCTTTGCTTCCCGGTTGTATTTCTCTAGAAGTTTTTAATCTCCAAAGAGTGAGAATGATATTTCACTGGTGCTTGTTGACAATGGCAAGGTTACAAAGATTTTAAACAATCATTGGGAATATTTCTCCATTGCAGGCGACATAATATTTCATTGCCTTTCTTGAACTTATTTTTAATCCATTCACTATTTCGTGTCACGTGTAAAGTCCCCCAGTTGCTGCCAAATCACTTCACTGCAAATCTTGGCCGTAAAAGGCAAACAGCTTTTTCATTCTGTTCCTTCTCTACTTCACTGATATTTCATCTGTTCCTTCTCTACTTCACTGATATTTCATCTGTTCCTTCTCTACTTCAATGATATTTCATCTGTTCCTTCTCTACTTCACTGATATTTCATCTGTTCCTTCTCTACTTCACTGATATTTCATCTGTTCCTTCTCTACTTCACTGATAACCGATTCCTCTTTTGGCATCAGGTGCATGAAACTGCCGAGCACTTCTTGATAATTCAAGAAACGAGATTTTAATTGACTCGCAAAATGATCCAAAAAATGGCAACAAAAAAGTTAACTCTGAAGTAATCCTCATCGGAGTATACCTTTACATCACACCTCTGTATCTGTTTGGTAAATATTCTAGGTGGGAAAAGATTTGAACCAAACAATTCAGCAAGTGTTCTAGCTGATTCATAAATAGTTGAAAACTCAAGATCACTGTTTGTTCTTATTTCTTGAACTCTTTTCTTGAGCCGATTTACCATGTTAATGGCAGCTAAAAGATCTACATTCTCAAGCTGCAAGGCTCAGCAAAGTGGTGAGCTCTAAGAGAAAACCTTTGCTAACACCTGTAGAGCAATTAAAAATAGACGAATTTTGTATGTTACAATGAAGTTGAGCTGCTCTTAATGATGCATCAGTATCTTCCCAAACTACTTTTTTACCCTACTAAAACACTGGAATACCATATTATTAATAATTTGAATGATTATTAATATTTGGCAGGTTTAAAAAAATATTGTATATGTTTGTTTTATTTTTTCAAGTCAAAGGGTGAGGGGGTTAAATTCCCTAAACCTTCCTAGTTACGCCACTGTAGTTTATTCGTTTCAAGATGGCAGCCACCCAAAAATTGTTTCGCATGATAGTTAATCCCAAGTAATTGCAGTTCAAAGATATAGAGAATCGATAGAGCACCTAATGCGTTGTTTATATTTATGTATATTGGAGAACTAACATATTAAACAAGGTAAAAAATGGTTATTCTAGTTGAAAATAATGTGATATTTATTATGGCACTCACTTATTAAACATCCTGAAAAGATATAAGGAAAATTTGTAGGAGATATTTCAATTGGAATTCCAAACATACATTTTAAGACAATAAATATAATGATATAATAATTATTATTTTTAACATGATGCACTTGGAATTTATTGAATACGTATTAACTTTATGTTATACAAAAACTGTTAAAATATTGGATTTTAAGCAGCTCTTTTTAACTAATCCTTATTTATCTCCACGCTATTTGTATAAACGAAATGGAATGTGTATTTATGTGTTTGTAGTTTCACTTGAAATAATTAAAAAATATTTGACTATATTAGCACTAGATCAACTGCTAAAAATAACTACTAATTACTATCGCGTGAATCTAAAACGGTTATTAATACTCACTTAAAAGTATTCATATGGAAATTAAAATGTTTTATTCACAATTTTAACTTTTATTCGTAATGTACTCCCAATATATCTCAACGGAAAAATATATATAATAATGTATATTTATTAGCTAAGCATCTTTAGTTCCCTGGTACCTGTCACTGTTGCCCCACTATTATATCTCGCTTGTGTCACGGTTATTTATCACGATATGGTTGACATAATTGCACGTACTAAACCTCACCATGACTCCCCAAGACCAATTGTTGGACATTTCACGTTCTAATTCACGCATCGCCATTTCCGTCTGCTCGCAAGTTCAATGCCACCACAGGCTGGTACACTCCCTCTCCTGTTAAACAGGCACTGCCTTCTGTTAGCGCGGTACATATCTCATGACATCATAGTTCTAGTAAATAGTACGTCTGTCTAACGAGCTCTTGGTGACAGTTAGCACGGTACATATCTCATGACATCATAGTCTAGTAAATAGTACGTCTGTCTAACGAGCTCTTGGTGACAGTTAGCACGGTACATATCTCATGACATCATAGTCTAGTAAATAGTACGTCTGTCTAACGAGCTCTTGGTGACAGTTAGCACGGTACATATCTCATGACATTATAGTCTAGTAAATAGTACGTCTGTCTAACTAGCTCTTGGTGACAGTTTCAATTTCTGGGGTAGCAAAAAAAACAAACCTTAATGGTGAAATTATATTTTCTTCTTTCACAGTGGCGTGGCGTGGTTCATTTCCATTGTACCCAGAAATAGTTTATATTGTATTAATCTTGAATTATACTTTTTGCTTAACATGCAACAATACCCGTTCGAAATTTAAACATAATTTTATAATAATTACGGTTATGTGTTAGGAATGCGGAAGTTTGAAAGTGTACCCACATTTGTGTGGAGAGAGAGTGGGAAAACATTTAGTAACAGCCACCCTCCAACTACACAACAAGGATTCAAACCCAGGAAAGATGAAGTAAATTTTATATTGGCCCATGTTAACTTATTTAATTTACTTTCAATGTCGAATACTGTATAGTAATCGATATTTACTTTCAATTTGTTTTAAAGAACAGGTTTTCTATAGAACTATGATATGAAGCCACATAATTATCTTTCAAAAGAAAGTAATTCCTATGCACATACTATATTATATGCTTTAAATTCCCTTAATAAGTCGTTTCCCATCCACACGGCTTCCTATAAACTTGTTACACCCAAAGAAGAGCATAAATATGGCGAGAATTTAAAATGAATAAATAAACTTTTGGTTAAGTGTAGATTATACATATTTTTGGCAGTAGATAGTTATTTAATGTACGGCATATTCCTTCTTTTTTTTATTGAGTTGATATTCATACACGCTAGAAATTATTCTATGTTGTTCTTTTATGATTTGCTAATTTCAAGTGTGGAAATCTAGAAGTCACCTATAGTAGCCCCACGGCTTCTTTGGTGCTGACTAACAGCTCACAGCTGACTTATGAAAGCTTTGAAAAGTTACCAGACCAAATTATGTATCCCTACGCCGAACAATATGATCTGCAAAAACCTGTATTTAGCAGCTGTCACTTCTGTCGGTAAAGCACCAAAGAAGCCATGGGGCTACTGTACTTACGCTCACACTGGGTACGTGAGCTATGTCGTTGTCCTCATCTGGTCTGATCTGACTTGACTAGGAGGTTTGTATTTGAATCCCGGCCAAGTTTACCGAGGACAAATAAACCGCAACTTATTTTTGCAGACAGTAGATTTAGGCTATATGTTTGTTTTCCTTTAAAAGAATCATTAAATAGTAGTTTACTGATTACTGTTCTTTAAATAATTGGAAGTTTTTCTTTAAATAGCTTTAACAATCTTGTTTAAAATTAGTTCATGGGTACTATTTTACATTATGCATATTAATATGTATTATTTCTTTTGTAAATTTATTTATGGGGAAACCAGTTTCATAATGAAAGATTTTAGAAATTTTAAAATATTTAAAAGTGGACTTTAAGAATTATTTTTAAAATATTTTAAAAATGAAGTTGAAGACTCAGTTCAAAATGGGTGTTCACTACCTCAGAATTATTAATATTATTACCGCGTCTTACTACCCGTTCGGGTTATACGCACTTACGCTAATGTGTAATGGTAGGGTGATTGTGAGATTAAATGGAGGACCTACAGTTTAACGTGGGATCCGAACCACGGTGGAGGCCTGGCATTCCCCACATTCACAAGATGTCTTGTCAGAGGTGAAGGAAGGGTTTGATAATCAGATAAATCTATGCCGGGACCGAGGATTGAACCCCGTACCCCCAGCATAGAAGTCTGACACCTTACCCCTAGACCGCCAGGTCACCTACCTTAGAATTAGTTTTCATGATAAATAAGAATATTATTTTACTATTTTTACAAAAATAAAGCATTTGATGTTAACTTATAAAACAGCTAAATCTGTTATAATATTGTATTTAAAATAAAATGCTCTCGTCTTAGTAATCATCAATCACTTTTGTTTCCTTGTTCAGCCTCAACGATGACGTCATTTGGTGAGATTAAATCTTGATAACTTCATAGCTTTACCCACTTCGGCTACCAAATGGTGTAAGGTGTCATTATCACAATATACTGAGTTACTGATGACGGGCAGATGAGGGTTAAAACCCTGTTTGAATAAAATGAAGATGGCTTCTCCTTAATGTTTGAATGCAATTAAACCATCCCTAACAGAAGGCGTAATTGGTACAAAAGCTTATAATCTGGAAGGCTAGAATAAGAATAAACAAGGATCACGTGACTTTACACAGAATATTTGAAAAAACGTCAAGTCTATTGGATTTTAATATAAAAGTTGGTGTGACCTGGTGGTCTAGGGTTAAGGTGTCCGACTTCTGTGCTCGGGGTCCGGGGTTCAATCCTCGGTCCCGGCACAGATTTATCTGATTACCAAACCCTTCCTTCACCTCTGACAAGACATCTTGTGAGTGTGGGGAATGCCAGGCCTCCACCGTGGTTCGGATTCCACGTTAAACTGTAGGTCCTCCATTTCATCTCACAATCACCCTACCATTACACATTAGCGTAAGTGCGTGTAGCCCGAACGGGTAGTAAGACGTGGTGAGAATAATAATAATAATAATAATAATAATAATAATAGTAGTAGTAATTTAATAGAATTTATTTTTACCAGATGTCCATGTGAGATTTCATTGCAATCGTTAAAGTTATTTAGACGTCCTCGAATTACGAACAAACATACATTGTTTCATTTTTTTAAATATATAAGTAGGATTGTTAAGTCTAAAAATGTCACTGTTCTCATCCATGCCTTTCATTCAGTCACGTTATTAAATATTGTTGTTTTTGTTTCAGCTCGTAACCGGCTGAAGAAACTGTTCATCCCTCTGCTGATCATCCTGAAATTGTTCAAGCTGAAACTTCTCTTGTTCCTGCCTCTCATCCTCGGTCTCGCTTCCTTCAAGAAACTGTTAGGTTTCCTGGCCTTGGTCATCCCGGGCCTGATAGGTTTCTTCAAGTTGTGCAAACCCGACCTGCAACACAACTACGGGGCTCATGGCCACAGCAACTACTACCACCAGCCGCCGCAGCACCACCAGTACGCGTCTGGAGGACACTACTCCAGGTATGGAGCCTTGGTCGTGTGCCCATCTCGTCCTAACTACCCGTTAGGCACTCCACTATAGTTACATCAACACATGGTCTAGGCCGTCACTGCTGGAATGGACTGGACTCCCGAAGAAAGGGAGTTAAGGTTCGAACCCCAGTCAGGTTAACAGAGGGAGGGTTTTCTTGAAATATTTTCCCCTCTCTCTTTCCATGAAAATAAGTGTACATGTGCTCCTTATTCGACCTTCCTTACCCTTAATAAATTAGTGTAATTAGTAGATATGTGGATAACGCTAAAGGGCTGTAAGATGCAGTTCTAAATTAAATCAAGTTAATTTCGCCAATGCCAAAATCACAATTTGGAAAGCCCTTGTAGGGGAGGTTGACCGAATGGTGGGTGTGTGAGTGTGCCTTGTGCTTAAGGTGAGCTACGGGTAGTCCAGGGGATGTATCGTAGTGCCGTCACTATGAATAAGATTGCCGGGAGTGTAGACGGTCGTTGTGGCTGAAATGTACCCAGCGTTTCCTTGCTGTGAGCTGCAGACTTCCATTGGACTCACTGATACCAGGGAAGATCTGGTTCGGGCAGCTTCAATATGGCTACAGTCTAGGCTATAAATTATATAGAGTGAGTTCCTGACCTACCCTGTAGAGCTCGCCATCATGCTCAAATCATGGTCAATTATCCCTTGTATAGATGGCCACCATACTCAAATCATTGTTAACTATCCCTTGTAGAGCTGACCACCATACTCGAATAGATGCTCATCTATTTACTCCGTTGGATCTTGTATGAGACGAAAAGGGTTGGCTCTCCCTGGCGTCTTCTGTTAATTTACAGTTACACGTCTCTTTAAATATTACATGATTAGGGTACACCTGCGTTGAGTTGTTCACGTTCTTACTAACGGGTTATAATCAATGGTGTAAACGCAAGCGTTCTGGTGATACTAGGTATCAAATTTGGTCTAGTAATGGTTGCTGATCTGGTGCTCCATCTTCAAGGGGTGAGAGGGGAAAGTCGGTTATTTGCCACCCTCCGGGGTTACAGCTCAGTCAAACATCGCACTTCCGAATCAAAGTAACAAGTACAAACCTATTCTAAACTTCTGTGACAAATATGATTTCTTGGAGCAAGATTTCATGTATATACATCGAAATAGTTGTATTAAGCTATTAAGAGTCAAAATAGAATGTAGGTACAGCTTTGTCCTTTTAGTTATTAAAACCACAAATAATTGCTTCTTTGAGAATTAACCTTCAACATCCTTCAATACCCACACCTACGGACACGACGTTTAATGTAATCAACTATAACGAGGTGACCTGGTGGTCTAGGGGTAAGGTGTCAGACTTCAATGCTGGCGGCCGGGGTTCAATCCCCGGTCCCGGCACAGATTTATCTGATTACCAAACCCTTCCTTCACCTCTGACAATACANAATGTGGGGAATGCCAGGCCTCCACCGTGGTTCGGATTCCACGTTAAACTGTAGGTCCTTCATTTCATCTCACAATCACCCTACCATTACACATTAGCGTAAGTGCGTATAACCCGAACGGGTAGTAAGACGCGGTGCTAATAATAATAATAAACTCTAACGAATCAAACCTCACTTATCATGTGTATCTTAATAACTCATATTAAACTGATGAACGATTCTTGGTCAGTGCTTATCATACTACTTAAGAGAGTAATGTGTCAGAAATTCATACAGAAGTAATAACAGATAAATATGGATTTAAATATTGGTGGACTGGTATACAAATATATCGGTTTTATCTTGTATAGTTTGCAGCTTACAACTCCAATCCTATTGCGATCTGCCAGAGTGTTTGTTTTTTAAGGAAAAAAATAGTCTAAACTATTGATAATGCATTTTAGTGTGGATAACACCTCTTAGAAATCATATTCTGAAAATTGAAAAATGCCACCTGGACACGAGAATCGAACCCGGGACCTTTAGCTTAGTACGCCAATGCTCTTACCACTGAGCTATCCAGGATTCGTCCGTGGTCATGGTCATTCTTCACTCATAGTTTAAGGTGGAGTCTAAGATGGACGTGCGGAAATTATCAGCTTATAAACATGTGTTTATCTAAGATCACAGCCATCAGACAACGCAGTCATTAGCGACTCGGTAGTTGGCATTTTGAAGCCATTAGATTCTGCCTTAAGCTATGAGTGAGGAATGACCATGAACACAGGACGAATCCTGGATAGCTCAGTGGTAAGAGCATTGGCGTTCTTAACCAAAGGTCCCGGGTTCGATTCCCGTGTCCAGGTGTCATTTTTCAATTTTCAGAATATGTTTTTTTTTTTAATTAAGCTTCCACTCAGCCTAAACGTGAATTTGGGTACAGTTTCTCTAAATGATACATCCTCATTACTAAATATATGTATGGCCTGGGTGCTCGGTAGGGAGCCACAAAATATAATATTTCTTATATGAAATGCAAATTGGACAATTTTAAATATAATTCCTTCTTGTGGCAAATTCACTAAAATCTCACCTTTTTTTTTTAAAGAAAAACAAATTGTTTATTTATAGTGACCCGCCTCGGTGGCGTAGGTGGCTAACGCGCTTGTCGTGTTGAGCACGACCGCCGAGGACGGGGAGATCGAGGTTCGAATCTCGGTCGGGTGAACAGAGGGTGGTTTTTCCTAAATGGTTTTCCACTCTCCCTCCACGCACACGCGGGTTCACCTCCTCTAATTCAACATTCCCAATTCCTATTCCATTAGCGTAATTAGTACTTAAAGCTTATAACCCGAACGGGTAGTAAGACGCAGTGCTAAATATTATTATTATTTATTTATAGTGAGCCAATTATAACTTATTTCTGTATTTGTCCCCTGTCTAGTGGCAGCCAACCTACCTACTATGGCTCACCATACAATAGAGACGCCGACGTACTTGCGTCAGGTCATCAACCAGCGTACCAACCCTCCGGGGAGGGATATTCACATGAATCATCCCCGATAGCCTTCAGGGACCAGCGAGACGCCCATCAGATGGCGTACCAGGGGTACCAACAGTACCAGACAAGTTGATAGACGCCGACCAACATCTGGAACCTCTCAGGAACAAATCAGTTTCACTTGTTTGACTCAGTAAGCAAGTGCTGAGCACATACCACTTTGCTTAGTGGGGGAAGGGAGCATTTAATAATCATCATCATTATCACCATCAAATATGGACAAACTGTTAATACACATCGATATAAACTTTGATTTAATCTTTAGTTAATGTGTAGATCAGCATTATTTATTGAATTGTAAACAATGGTAGAACTATTAACGACAAATAGTTAGTGATCTTAAGTATATAAAGGAGATTACGACAATAACTTTGAGTTTTTATTAAAAAAATTAAAACTTAATAAAAACGTAGCCCAGTGATCAAAATATTTTAATTTGTTAATTACTGCCAAGTGTTTGAAGATAGTAAATTAAAATACTGATTTTGCTAAGACTCAAAATACGGCTTCTTTGTGCTAAGGGTACTACATGTAAATTTTAATTTGACAGGTTTTTAAATTTGTTAATCTATTTTAATAATGTAATATAGCTCATAATTCTTTGTTCTCTAAGACGATATATAAGAATATAATTTTAATACTAGTTTTAGAGTACCTTAAAATCCTTTGATTATTTGTATTTATATGTACGAGTATATTGTTATCATCAGATGTGTATAGTTATCGTAGAAATTACATATAGATAAGTAAAGTAAAATGTGTTTATGCCTAATTTACTATTGATTAATTCAGTTAGATCATCTTCTAAACTGATGACTGACTGTTTTTTTTTTACCTTGCCACGATTTTGTATTTAGTTATATTTTTAAAAATTATTATTATTATTATTATTTTATTATTATATGTATAGATACTTACTTACTGTATGGCGTTAGTAGCTCTAAAGTTCATCATCACACTCACAAAAGTATGCCAACTATCCCTATCTTGAGATAATTCTATCCAGTCTATCTCATTACACCCCATCTCTCTCAATTCTATCTAAATGCTATCCTCCCATCTACGTCTTGGTCTTCCCAATGGTATTTCCCCATTGGGGTTGCCATTCAATACCTTTAACACGGTTATAGATACTCCCATTCACGCTGTGAGACCCGCCCACCGTAACCTGCGAGGATTTTATCACCCTAACAATGTCTGGTGATAAGTAAAGGGTATGCAGCTCAACCTTACGTATCCTCCTTCACTCCCCATTATCTTACTTCATTTTTGCACCTTATTTTCGAACATCCTAGATTTCATTTCGTCATTTAAGATAAGAGGCCATTTTTTCCCCACCCATAGAGAACAGCCGGTAAAATTTTTGTTTTGTTTAGTTTTACATTTCTTGACAGCAGGCGAGATGTTAACAACTTACTGACCGAGTAATAATAATCATCTCTCGACTATATTATTTTCCCAATTTACAATCTAACATGGTTATCACTTGTTAAAACTGTTCATAAATATTGAAATTCATTAACCCTATCAAATGCTAAGTTGTTTGCTGTAAAATCTAAATTATCGTCCTCAATCTGTGTTCTCCGTGTATCATAAGTATAGACTTTTCATCATTCAATGAGTGTAAATACTAAAGTTATAATACACCTGTACTTCAGTAATATTTGCGACACCATTCTTGACAGAGCTACCAAGTGATCTAAATACATCAAATGATATTTACTACCTGCTTTATATTAACTAACTAAGATATTTCTCTTCCCTTGTGTGGCTATTAAATTGAGCTAGATGACCTTAATTATCTAAGTTTTTAAATTTGTTTAACAATAGTCATTAAAATGACTGAAAATATCAGCTCTATTTTAATGCACGATAACTGTGTTCAGGACAAGATAAAGTAATAATATACGTCCAGCCCATTTATTTTGTGATTATCCCTCGCAAGTAAAATTGAAGTAAACAAAATCTTGGACTATACAATAAAATATAGCCCCCTATTAATATTTATTGTTTGATTTAAAGTGCTTATAATATAGTATTTGAGGTTGAGAATTCACAATAACAATATTAGCTTTTACAATTATTAATTTAGCTCTATTAAATAGGATAAATCAAATTCCAACTGTTACTTTTAGAAAATAATATATGTTTACTAGCTAGATATAATTTTAAAATAAGATAAATGTACCTTACTGTGCACAAATCAATTATATTTATATATAGAATAATATATGTTTTTTGTATATACATAAAGATGGATGAGATTTAAATTATTTTCTTGGTTCTTATTTCAATTGTATTAGAATAGTAGACCAATAGAATAATTCCTGGAAAATAAATTTATCAGGTAAGTTATAAAAACATTAAATTTAACATATTAATATGATTAAAAATACATTATTGTAACTATTCTGGACAAAAATTAATTATCTGTCAAGTGTTATTTATACCTATACACCAATTATTTATTAAAATTTCTGTAGACTTTTCAACCTAAATCTCAATTAAGGAAATCCAAGTCTTTGACCGAGATTGGATATTACCAACAGCAATCTATAAACTTTTGTTTATAGATAAAAGTTACACGTTCTGTTGAAGAATGAAAGATTTGTTTAATGTTGTATATATTCCAAAAGAAACACTTCTTTTTGATACATCATTTAATTTCTTGTTTATATTAATCCACTCCTTATTCTTTGCCCCAATACATCTACTTTTAACCCTATATTCAGCCAGGTCTCCTTGTTCTTTGCTAGTTTATATTTAGCTACTCCACTTTGTTATTATTATTATTAGCACCGCGTCTTACTACCCGTTCGGGTTATACACACTTACGCTAATGTGTAATGGTAGGGTGATTGTGAGATGAAATGGAGGACCTACAGTTTAACGTGGAATCCGAACCACGGTGGAGGCCTGGTATTCCTCACATTCACAAGATGTCTTGTCAGAGGTGAAGGAAGGGTTTGGTAATCAGATAAATTTATGCCGGGACCGAGGATTGAACCCCGGCCGCCAGCATAGAAGTCTGATAACTTACCCCCTAGACCACAAGGTCACCACTACTCCACTTTGTTATTTAACCTAATCCATCTAATTAATGGTTTATATCTACCCAGTTCCCCTTTAAACTACTCTTTATAGCTCTTATCTATATTTATCAACTCCTCCTTGTGTTTATTCTATTCCGCCAACATCTTTTTATATATTTAACAAGTCCTTGTTCTTTCCAAAACAACACTAAACCCCCTGTCTGTGATTGCATATTTCTCTTTGTCCTTTCTTTAATTCACGTAAATTTTCATGTTTAAATTTAACCTTCTCATTTTTTCCCTCTACACTGATTACCTCCCTGGGTCTTCAAATGGTTATTTTCTATGAAAGTGTACTAAGAAATTGAACACTTAACAAACTAGAGATGTTTTGGTGCTGGTACTCGAATAATCTCTCACTTGCAGGATAATACAGGCTCTAATAGGACCAAGAAATAGATAATTAGTAAGAGAGAAAGAATAAAAATTAAACAATATAAATATAGTTTAGAAGAAGAATGTAAGAAAAAACAAATGCAGGGAAGTATAAGAAATAGGTAACAACCAACATATATTGAAAGTGTGTTAAAAAAGTAATAATAATAATAATAATATTTAGCACCGCGTCTTACTACCCGTTCGGGTTTTACGCTTAAAGTACTAATTACTCTAATGGATTAGGAATTGGGAAGGTTGAATTAAAGGAAGTGAACCCGCATTTACGTGGAGGGAGAGTGGAAAACCATTTAGGAATAACCACCCCCAGTTCACCCGACCGAGATTCGAACCTCGATCTCCCCGTCCTCAGCAGTAGAGCTCAACACGACAAGCGCATTAGCCATTAAATAAGTAAATAATTAAAAAAAAAACTAAATGGATTAAGATACAAAGAAAGTTAGTTA
This sequence comes from Timema poppense, assembly GCA_902141375.1. Taxonomy (NCBI): domain Eukaryota; kingdom Metazoa; phylum Arthropoda; class Insecta; order Phasmatodea; family Timematidae; genus Timema; species Timema poppense. The sequence continues at coordinate 5,848 of CABFOV010006834.1, read as the reverse complement.
AACCGAATGAGGAAAGCCCTTTGTTTCATAATATATAAAGCTTACTATATTTTTAGTATGATATGATATTCATAAACAATTGCTGTTCAAACCAAACATTGCTACAATGAAAGGGATCAAAAGTTATGTTTCCTGGCAACGTACACCAATAAGATTAATTGCTTTGATGAGCTGAGGTTTAATGAATACAAACTGAGGTTACCAAATAATGCAATCTAACCTTACTGAGATGGAAAGAAGAAAAAAAGAATTCAAGCATAGTCGACGAAGTATAGTATGCTTTATAGATATCAAGGCCGACAATTCTGTTTCACAGATAAACTTCTACCTGAATATAAATGTATACAACTACATAAAATATGTCTTCAATGTTATCGAGTTTTAATAATTAAGTAATAATTGATTAATTGAAATTTATTTCAGGTACTAAACCACAGGGATATGATTCAAGTCAATAGAATACGCCAACTGGCTTGGTCCCAGAAGAGTATTACGTATTTTCAACTGACATTTGCGTTGAAATATGAACTCAGAACCGTTACAAATGCCAGAACCTACCAGTGGCGGCTCGTAGCTAAAATTAGTGGGGGTACTGCTCCAGAAAATTTCTAGCCTTTGTTTTAAAATTGTGTAAAAGGAAAAATACATGTATAAAAAGAAAATTTATTCAGGAACTTGATAAAATCTTAACAAAAAAACAAACATTTTTTTACTTACTTTAACTTAAATTGTTACAGTTCAAGCTTGTTCTATTCATTTAAAAATGAAATCCATTCTTATTGTTTTAATTTGCGCAAAATGTTCAATTATTTTCCCCTCGATATCTGGATGCCAATTGAGAAAAAATTTCTCCATTGAAAGTACTGCAAGCGCATTTAGTCTTTATGTTAAATAAAAGAACAAAAAAAAAATCAAATTGAATAGCTGGAAGCAGAATAGTATTCTAATTCTAATCTCTTCTACACTTTACCACATTCAAGAATATGCTACACGTTTTTTAAGCACAACACACGCTGAGTAAAACAAAAACTTTGTTCCACTATCACGCCAGAGCCGACACTGCGAGAGCAACAGTGCTCTCTCTACCTGGCAGTCCCACCTGCCTCCGCACCCCCGTACTATGTGCGCATGCGCACAACAGTAAAACACCACGTTACTGGAACTGTGAAACGCACAGTTCCATACAAATATTTTTGTCTCTTTTTCATAAACTGGGGGATGGCTACTGAAGTACTGACATTAAGCTTAAGGAATATATATTGTACTACAAAAATAAATAAATAATTAAAGATAAAAGTACTCATTATGTTAAATGTTATCGATAATATCAAGTGAAAATAGGGGGTGCTGCAGTTCCGCAGTGCCTATACACGAGCCGCCACTTGAACCTTGTGCTGAAAAACTGGAATGGTTCACTAAATAGTTTGAAAATAAGCAGAATTTGTCATCGCTTTATTGGTTCACTAGACCGTAAGCACGTACAAATTAAATACCCTCCAAATTTCGAGTCAGATTATTTTAATTACAAGAAAACATTCTCTATAGTTGTATTAGCAATGGTAAATGCAAATTATAAGCTCACTTTTAACTAAGTTCGTTCTAAATGCCATTTTTGTGAATATATAATTTTTTTTTAATTATTTAATTAGGCTCTGATAAGGGAAATAGTTTGCCACCCGATGAGCCATTTGTACGAAAGAGAAATCTGTCGCTGCCGATGAATCTTTTCCTCTTCTAAATCATATAATGTATCCTTATCCAGTAAATAAGTTAAATAGGGTATGATAAGTTTACAGTACAATTCTCATGATAATATAACAATTTTACCTAAACGTTTCCCTTGGTACTTAGGCCTATGTAAAAATCCATCTACTTAATTTTTTTTATTTATAGTTTCACCCACCGTAAGTCAAGCACTCAAAGGAGTGAGGACTACAATATTTATGAAAACCAAAAACTTAAATTTTTCCTAAGTACGTAGGCCAATGCCAAGTTTTCGTTTTTTTTTTTTATGGGTTCTTAGAGCTTGTGTTCTCGTGGTATAAGGTTTGCAATTAATATAAAAGTAAAGAGAAATGGGATAGAGCTGTTTAGTAAATATCATATTCGCATAATACTCATAACGAGGTTATCATAACTACATATTCTGCCAAGCTTACGATATTAATGATTTTATTTGTCAATCTTGCAAATATGAACCATTTAAATACAAAATACGCCCAAAGTGTACACCCTAAGGTATTCTTTGTTAGGTAAGACGATGTCATTTTCATCTTTCTGGATGTATTAGTTTATGTGCTACCCGAACTAGTGGTCATGTGGTGTAAGATATCAGGCACTTAATGGCACCAGCTTCATACCCTCATGTTTATTAAAAAATAAAAATAATTATAAAGCTTCATCCATCCAGATAGCTTGGTTGGGGAACTACCCACATTGGTTGTCAATCAATTTAAGGGGTTGGTTTTGGATAAACGTTTAGATGAAATCGCTTTAGATACCCCCTTCAAGGTATCAAAAAATAGGCCCAATTTATATTTGTTTTTTTATCTTGAATCTACATCACTTACACAATAATAAGTATTATAACTTATTAGTATGATTGCTTCCATTGTGGCTTATAAGTGTCGTGCTTTTAAATGAGAAGTGATGATGATGATGATGATGATGGCGATGTTTGATACGAATTTTGGTTTGATGCGCTTCCCATCCATCTGCAGCTGGACATACACACAGCTGTCCAGTGCTAACTGCACCATCTGGTAAAAAGCACAGGTACTAGGGAATTTCGAAAAGTGCAGATATTTACCGCTACCTTCTCTACTGAAATTCTATAAGCGAGTGAGAAAGAGCCTACCAATTTGGCCAGAAGGATATTTTTTATAGCTTTCAGGGTTTTTCCCATGCCACAATCGTGATGGGACCGGCGGCCTTACGTACCCGCCAAAGGAAGTTGTGCTACGGATTTTTATCGCTAAAAAAAGTTATTTGACCTCGAATTGGTTTGTTTAGACCGATGTATATGTAAGATAAGTTCAAATAATGAAGAGGTACGTTACCTATAGCTTATATTATACAAATGAACAATGTTATCTACTAATGTAAACACAATTTATATTTGTATTTTAAATATCTCCTAAATTCTCTATTTGGATATTAAGTAAATATTCTCTCTCGGTTAGGAAGTTAGTACAGTAGCCCCAGGACTTCTTTGGTGCTGACTGACAGCTCACAGCTGAGAGCAGACGGCTTTAAAAAATTACCAGACCAAATTCTGTATCCCTACGCTGAACCATATGGTCTGCAAAAACATGTGTTTAGCAGCTGTCACTTCTGACAGTCAAAATTTAGGTATATACCTAAATGTTGACTGTCAGAAGTCAGCTGTGAACTGTCAGTCAGCACCAAAGAAGCCATGGGGCTACTGTAGTTAGTTTGTTAATAGTTGCAACACTGCTCTACCATTGATATAGGAAGGATTCGCCCCACGCCAGATGTTTATTTGTAATTGTAACTATGACAAGTTATACCCACAGTTACATTTTCATATAAAGTCTCTTAACTTACATTTACAAGCTAGTAATAGATTTAATTTCTCGTATTTATACCTAAAGTCATGTTATCCAATCTAAATGTTGAACGCAAAAAATATATTTTACAAATAAATAATATGTGACCTGGTGGTCTAGGGATAAGTTGTCAGACTTATATACTGGCTGTCCGGGGTTCAATCCTCGGTCCCGGCACAGATTTATCTGATTACCAAACCCTTCCTTCACCTCTGACAAGACATCTTGTGAATTTGGGGAATGCCAGGTCTCCACCGTGGTTCGGATTCCACGTTAAACTGTAGGTCCTCCATTTCATCTCACAATCACCCTACCATTACACATTAGCGTAAGTGTGTATAACTCGAACGGGTAGTAAGATGCGGATCTAATAATAATAATAATAATTTTGCTACCAAAGTCTAACAGTATCTACGTCTGTTAACTTTATAAATCTTATACTTTGTTTTAACCATTAGACCGCATACAAAGGTGTTGATAAATCGGATTGGTAGTAAAATGGTGGTGGAGTTATATATGCTTCAATCTTCTAGTTTTCCGATCCTAATAATTCACGTGAAACTTCTCTATAAAAATCGTCCCCATCTCCTTATTCAATTTTAGTTATATCTAAAGCGATAACCCTACTAATGGAACAATGCTACGTTTTTTTGAAATATATGGTGAAAGTTGTAATAAGGAAGCAGTTTAAACTATGATTATAGAATTCAATATGAAATATTATTTGTGATAAAGATATAAAGAAATTTTTTTTTAGTGAAATATAAACACTTTTATTAAAAATATCTGTATAGATTAGTTAAAGTGGATATTATCGATTGTACATATATGATTAGATATAAAATGTAATTTAAAAAAACACATTAAAATGTGAGTCAGGTCACACTACATTAAACAATTAAATTTATAACACAATGAAATTAAAATGACATAACGGAACCATATAGAAGAATATAGAATATTCTTCTATATGGTTCAGTTATATTACTCTATAGAAGAATATAGAGTATAAAGTATATAGAGTATTCTTCTATATGGTTCCGTTATGTTATTTTAATTTTATTGTGTTATAAATTTACTTGTTTAATGTAGTGTGACCTGACTCACATGTGTAATGTGTTTTTTTAATTACATTTTATATTTAATCATATATGTAAAATCGATAATATCCACTTTAACTAATCTATACAGATATATTTAAAAAACGTGTTTATATTTCACTAAAAAAAATTCTTAATATCTTTATCACAAATAATATTTCATATTGAATTCTATAATCATAGTACAATGTTATGTGTTTTAAAATATAAAGTAGCTCAAACGCAAGGTATTTCCAGGCAACAGTGCGCTAAAAGGCTAATGGCGGATATTTTAATGGACACACATACTGTAGCTGGAGGGGCACCCACACATGTCAGCACTCTTGGGGATACCTTGGTCCGCTGACGCCACCAACTCTTATTCTAGATGTCCGCCACCCAGAGTTTGGTCTGGTGCGTCGCAATGAATTGTTATGTATGGGGTTGGCACGAGGAAAATAACGGAGCTGGATTATTTAGAGATTGATCCCGGTTTCAACAAAACACTCATGGTCAATCTGGGTACACAAATAACAGTCAAATGGACACCTCTCACCTGTGCCCGAGTGTGGGTGCCATTAAAATACCGAACAAGAAAACTCCACAAAAAAGACATACTTCGATCAAGAACCAAACAAGTCACTCTCTTGAGGTAGGAACTTAGGCGAGGAGAGAAAATGTTTGTGTTTTTGCATTTGTGAGAATAAATTAAATAGTGGTTCTATAAATACATTACATAGATAGTGTGAAGATAATTTAAGCAATATTCAATATATTCTAGACAACACAATAGCTTCGCTATAAAAATTGCAAAACTACTAGCCTTAACTTTTGTTCCCTAAATTCCCACTTCAATAGTATAAAAATACAGCCTTAACTATTGTTCCCTAAATTCCCACTTCAATAGAATAAAAATACTGGCCGTAACTATTGTTCAATACATTCCCACCTCAAGGATATAAAAATACTGGCCTTAACTATTGTTCCTTAAATTCCCAATTCAATAGTATAAAAGTACTGGCCGTAACTCTTGTTCACTACATTCCCACCTCAAGGATATAAAAATACTGGCCTTAACCATTGTTCCTTAAATTCCCACTTCAATAGTATAAAAATAGTGGCCGTAACTCTTGTTCACTACATTCTCACCTTAAGGATATAAAAATAATGTCCTTAACTATTGTTCCCTAAATTCCCACT
>CABFOV010006833.1:0-17314 GCA_902141375.1 Timema poppense | reverse complement strand
GGGGGGGGGGGTTGTTCAGTTATATTTGCCCTTTATTGTACCTTTGTCGGTGGGGGTTGGTGGTGTGGAGGGGATTAATAAGAAAGGGTTTTCTTGAGACTACCTCGAAGCCATACATGACCACCGTCGACCCGATAAGACTTCAGGGTTTCCTTTGGACCAGCGGTTTCCCAACCTTTTGTTGTTTTTCCACAGCACACTGTTATTACCTGTCGTGAGTCCTTGCGGCAAACCGAACGTGCAAGTTGACAACAAACGCTACGGAAAACTCGGGCATGCGCAAAAGAGTGTGGGAAAAATACAATATTCTCATTTAACTCAACCATTAAATTATCTGGAAAATAAATACACTTAGAGTCGAGATTATCCGCCCCCGTTCTTGGTGTTAACAAGTGCGTTTTAAAATAAACAAACCGGTACATATCCACTTTAAAAAACATTTACTGAATTTATAATGTAATCCATTTGATGCTCTATTTGCATTTGCTGTTCTTGCTATGTAGCTGATGTTCCATTTCCAAAATAAAATACTGTATAGTTACGATTAAAGAAAAAAAATATATTTCTCGTTTAATTTTTACTGTCCTCTAAATTACTGTATTGCTATTTTAGAATGCAATCAGAAAATATTATTATTATTATTAGCATCGCGTCTTACTACCCGTTCGGGTTATAAGCACTTACGCTAATGTGTAATGGTAGGGTGATTGTGAGATGAAATGGAGGACCTACAGTTTAACGTGGAATCCGAACCACGGTGGAGGCCTGGCATTCCCCACATTCACAAGATGTCTTGTCAGAGGTGAAGGAAGGGTTTGTTAATCAGATAAATCTTTGCCGGGACCTAGGATTGAACCCCGGACGCCAGCATAGAAGTCTGACACCTTACCCCTAGACCGCCAGGTCACCTAATCAGAAAATAAGAACATTATGTTAAAATAAAGTTAAATGTTATATGGAAATAAAAAAAAAGTAGTCAAACCCACACTGAAAATTATTTACACTCGTATTCCGTACTATCCGGCTTTTCCGATATCCGGCCCGGAATACCGCCACTTTATGCCGGATAGTCACGACTTTAGTGTCATATAAAAGGCTTTACAACATTTTTAACTTACTCCCCGCAAATTGGGCTACACTTCCTATAAATTTAACCCTCTACACGCATAGCTCATTAGCGTAATTAGTACACAAGCGTATAACCCGAATGGGTAGTAAGACGCGGTGCTAAGAAATAAAAACTTTAACAATGGTAGCCTATGGGGAAAACATAAAATTGCAAATTTTCCCCCTTATAACTCGTGAAACGTAATGATTTGAAATCATTGAATCATGTATTTATAGCTCATAATTAACTATACACTTGTTAAAATTGTGCAATTAAATGTTTAATTGTCGAATGACCTTAATCGAGATCAACCACATATCTCGGAGATAGCTGATGCGTACTAACCCAATTCTCTTTCGGAAGATACAGAAGAAAAGTTTAGTTTCCCCCTCGTAACCCCACAAACAAGGTTTGTTTCGAGCTCCGAGAAGGGGCTGAGCTTAGACACAAACATGCCACTAGCACAAGGCAAACACAACACACAAAAAGATAAGGAAAAAGATACCAATCTTAGAAACTTAAAATAAATAGAGCTCCCCTCGCCCACAAACACAAATTGATTGTTTTGTCGCAAGAACCGGCCAAACGTCACATTTTGTGAAAAATATTATTATCATTACCGTGTCTTACTACCCGTTCGGGTTATACTCACGCTAATGTGTAATGGTAGGGTGATTGTGAGATGAAATGGAGGACCTACAGTTTAACGTGGGATCCGAACCAAGGTGGAGGCCTGACATTCCCCACATTCACAAGATGTCTTGTCAGAGGTGAAGGAAGGGTTTGGCAATCAGATAAATCTGTGCCGGGATTGTGAAAAATAGTTTTATAAAATAATACTCTCCGTTATAGAGAAAATATTGTAAAGTCATTTTGGTGCATAAAATTAAGTTGTTCATCTTCAACCTGAAATAAAATATTTGAGAAACACTAGTGAACGTATTAAGTATTTGAAGCGAGATTCACTTGTTTATTAACTCTTTTTTTACTCCAAATTATAGTGAGGTGATATCACTTTAGTGGAATAAAATCACTACTTTGTTGCGTTTTAAGATCAAATATATCCTTTGATTTTTTTTAAAATCTCATCCATAAACACCTTTACCATTACAGCTTTTTTTTTGTAGCACCGCGTCAATGTTTTACTTGATTTGTTAATTTTAATAATAATGATATTTAGCACCGCGTCTTACTACCCGTGCGGGTTATACGCTTTAAGTACTAATTACTCTAATGGATTGGGAATTGGACAGGTTGAATTAGAGGAAGTGAACCCGCATTTGCGTGGAGGCAGAGTGGAAAACCATTTAAGAAAAACCACCCACAGTTCACCCGAACGAGATTTCGAACCTCGATCTCCCCGTCCTCAGCAGTCGAGCAGCTCAACACGACAAGCGCGTTAGCCAACTACGCCATCGAGGCGGGTATTTGTTAATTTTAAATATAAAATTAATATAAAAAGTTATCAAAAGCTTCAAATAATACTTCATCATGCATTACTGTATATTTTACATTTACATAATTAATTAAACGGACTAAAAAATATTGTAATTTTTTCTATCTCCATTTATACGAGATATTTAACGTAAACTTTCCGAGCCCGCTAATTATATCAGCACACGGCTTATAAACTAGTTTATATCTCGAACAGACAAAACATCCAGCCCCCCGGCCGTCAATTTATCACCGTGAAACGTGAAATGAGAAACCTACATTTCACCAAAGATAACTCTTTCGACCATGCCTGGAGTCAAACCAGGGACCCTTAGCTCAGCAGAGAGAGACGCTAACGACCGTGCTATAAGGTGTCGGGACGCACCAAAGTAAATATATTCTTCTCGGTCGTAATGTAAGGTTCTAGTTTTCAAATAAAGGGCATCCTATGAAAATCATATTCTAGCTCGACATGTCAGCTTATTTATATGCCAATACAAAAGGAACATTGTGCCTGGAAACGAAAACTCTTGGTAATATTTAACTTTGAAAGAATAAATTAAAATATAAGTTGTTATTTTAGAAATAAAAGGAAGGGGGGTGGGGGTGGACGAGGAGGAACCTCACACGACGCGCACTAAGCTAACACATTCATTACAAGCGCCAAGAAATTTAGACCCTTAAAAAAACCACACGATGTAGACAGTAAGAGACAGACACAAAAAAAATTGTTTATTTTAGAAGGGTTGTGTGTCTGTCTTTATTCCCTTTGGTTATATTAAGATACTTCAGCATAATTTTGAGTCGATAACTCGGTGAATGTATGAACGCTATTACCATAGGGGTCCCCGGTGACATAAAAAATGGCTCAAGAATGTAAAAGAAATTTATCTTAAGGAGGCCGCTTCGGTAATCGATAAAGTGCCGCGGAGACGTTCAGCTCTAGCGGAATATCTAAGCTCGGCCCTTAGATGGTTTTCCACTCCACCTTCACACAAATGCGGGTGCACTTCCTCTCATTAGCGTAATTAGTGAATGTGGGGATAACCTAAACAGGTAGTGAGACGCGGTACTAAAAAAAACTTTTTGGGGCTCCAAAGGCCAAAAGGTTTGCGAAATACTTTGTTATAAATTTACTTTATTTGTTAAACCCGGTGCATGGGTGTCTTAAGACTAGAAAATGAAAGCATTGGGAGGGGGCAGAGGATATTTTTTTAAAGCCCTCCAGACCCCACTTCGCCCACACACCATGTGGGTACTAGACACGATAGGGCGCAAGATGTGACGAAACCACCCCTATTTATAGGGTAGCATCGATCGGATAAGAGCAGACTACCTCTTCAGAGACAAGGATGATCTCAAGGACATCTCGAAAGACTGAGTCAGAAGATGAAATTTATAAAGCGATAAAAAAAAATTCACCCGAAATAAGTTTGCTCAAAGTTCACTTTTGAAGATTTAAGGAAAGAGAGATACGAAATCAGCGACCCTCTTTAAGGTTTAGGGCCAATGCTAAAAAAACAAACAAAAAAAACTGAGTCACGTGTTTTGAGTGGGGTCGCGATGCTTGTTGAAGTAAAAACATCATCTTTACTTTTTAAAGTGATTGTAATGACTATAGTAAGGTACAAAAAAAATGTAGGCGGTTAAAATGTTAAAAATTGTCAAGAGTGAACTTTGAGTCAACTTATTTCGCGTGAAGTTTACTGATGATTGAATTATACAAATTTAAAAAAATTGCTATAACGTTGTTTAGAATGGGTATCTGGTATTTGCACCCCGGTGTAGACATATGGCTACTTTTTTTTAAAATTATTTTTTATCTCTAAGAAAAATACCAATGCTCTATGTAGCCAAATGACTACAGATAAGGAGAATTTTCAAATTACATTAAAAATATTTATTTATTTATTTTTGTAACCTTTACACATATTTTAAAATAAGTTTATAAACAAAATATTTCTTAGAATACACCTTTATTAATTTGGGCTGGGAAGGGTAAAAAAAAATCACCTTTTGCACTAAAGTTCAAAATGTATATATAAAGATTGTTTATTATGATTATGAAAATAATATTTGCTCTCAAGGGATAACTTATTTAGGGGTAATTTAATGGCGACAGGTTTTTGAAAATGTAGTCACAAAATATAACAGATTGTATTTTTATAAAATACGTGCGATTGTGTCATAACCTTTATTTATTATTTCATCGGTTAAAAAAAACCAACTTGTAACCAAGCTTCATAAATATCCTTCGTCTTAAAAAAATGTTCAAGAGAGAAAGGAAGGGGGGGATATTTCCTAAACAAACTGAATTTCTGAAAACATTCGCATGATGATTTATGAAATGTCATTAAAGTGAAACTCAAAACATAATATTTAAAAATAGAAAGTAACGCCTCGACACATAAGATATATATATTAGTAAGTTGGTTACATGTGCTCGCGACCGGATCAGCCTATCAAAATAGCCATGTAAGTGAATTCACGCGGCCTACATACCTACACACACATACGAGGAGGTGATCCCATCGGCTTTTTAAACGCGCCTTAAAAATTATGTCACGCTTGAACTTCTACGAGTGGAATCTACAGCAGCGCATTCTTCGATAATACAATACGTTACCATATAAGAACATTTATATCTAGTCAAGAGTTTTTTTAAATGCTTTTTAATGCACTTACTGTCCTACTTTGCCCAGGGAAGGTTTGGCCCCCACGTATACAGTCCGATTTTCACAAGAAGGGCTTTTATAGAAAATGAAAACTTATTTATTTTTTGAGGTCAACATTGATAGGATTTTACTATTTTACTAGTGTTTTTTTTAAGTTATTGTTATTATTAATATTATTATTATTATTATTATTATTACCGCGTCTTACTAACCGTTCGGGTTATACGCACTTACGCTAATGTGTAATGGTAGGGTGATTGTGAGATGAAATGAAGGACCTACAGTTTAACGTGGAATCCGAACCACGGTGGAGGCCTGGCATTCCCCACATTCACAAGATGTCTTGTCAGAGGTGAAGGAAGGGTTTGGTAATCAGATAAATCTGTGCCGGGACCGAGGATTGAACCCCGGCCGCCAGCATAGAAGTCTGACACCTTACCCCTAGACCGCCAGGTCACCTTTTAAGTTGTTGATAATATCAATCAAAACTGACATCTTTAAATTAAATTACTTGACGTATGAATACATAAAATAGATCTAGTAGCATTTATCTGTCAGATAAGGTTTCTTTACAGTGCAATTTTAGTGAGGAAAAACCTTAATCTGACAGCTCGGAAAAATATTTATTTTTAACACCGCGTTCGGGTTAGTGAGTTTAGGACGAGAAAAGTTGAAATTGAGAGTAAGTGCACCTGAATGTGTGCGGAGGAAGAGTGGGAAAAAAAGCACTCTCAGTGCACCCAACCAGGATTCTAACCCCGATCTCTACTGCGAATGACGCCTTAGACCACGCGGCCACCGAAGCGGGTCTAGAAAAGTTACTAGAACTAATTTAACATAATTCATACGTCAAATAATGTGACCTGCAGTAGTAATTTTAAATGGATATTAACAATGTATTACCAAACCCTTCCTTCACCTATTACAAGACATCTTGTGAATGTGGGGAATGCCAGGCCTCCACCGTGGTTCGGATTCCACGTTAAACTGTAGGTCCTTCATTTCATCTCACAATCACCCTACCATTACACATTAGCGTAAGTGCGTATAACCCGAACGGGTAGTAAGACACAGTGCTAATAATAATAATAATAATAATAATAATAATAATAATGACTAAAAAAAATTAGTAAAATATTAGCAATTTTGGCGGCGAAAAAAAATATTTTTCTAAAGGAATCTTCTAATCAAAATCCTACTTTAAGTTTATATCCGTCCAGCACTAGGTCGACACAACAAAGACCAAAGATTATTTTAATGTTTTCAAATACAATACTGGTCGATTAAGAGTCAAAAATAAGTATTCCGAAAACCTTTTATGACATTATTCATGAGAGACACTTTTTTTTTCACGTCACAACGATACCAACAAAACAATAGGTCACGAGACTGAATGCGTCCTCTTTAATAGTTCTCACATTTCTAGAGTTTAATTTTGGGGTCAACACTTGCATAATTACACCAACTTGACGCAATAAGTGTGTACCGTGCGTACAACCAACATTGACTAAAATATAATTACATAAGGATTGAGGACATATTCACGGAGAGAGGAGGGGAGGGGTTACCCGCCACCCCATTTTCTCATCGAAAAGACGAAATAATTAATATAGCCTAACAATTAGTCCAATTCCATACCGTTGATCGTCATAATTTTATTTTTCGTGTTTAGCTTAGCATATGTCCACTACTGTTCCAAAAATAAATAGAAAATTAACAAAGCCGATTCTTTATTGTGACTAATATTGCTTTCTTTTTTAAAGTTAAATTCAACTATGAAGTTTTAACTGCAATGTCCCAGTTATGGACACATTTGGAAAATGTCATGTACCGGTAATATTATTATTATTATTAGCACCGCGTNCATTAACAATAGTTTCGGCTATTTGTTTCATTAATATATGCAATCCTGTACAATTATATATATAATTGTCAATTGGCCGCAAAATTGCCAACTACCGAGTCGCTGATGGCTGCGTTGTCTGATGGCTGTGATCTTAGATAATCACATGTTTATAAGCTGACGACTTCCACGTCTATCTCAGACTCTGCCTTAAACTATGAGTGAAGAATGACCATGGGCACGGGACGAATCCTGGATAGCTCAGTGGTAAGAGCAGTGGCGTACTAAGCCGAAGGTCCCGGGTTCGATTCCCGTGTCCAGGTGTCATTTTTCAATTTTCAGAATATGATATCTAAAAGGTGTAATCCTCACTAAAATGCATTAACAATAGTTTCGGCTATTTGTTTCATTAATATATGCAATCCTGTACAATTATATATATAATTGTCAATTGGCCGCAAAATTGCCAACTACCGAGTCGCTGATGGCTGCGTTGTCTGATGGCTGTGATCTTAGATAATCACATGTTTATAAGCTGACGACTTCCACGTCTATCTCAGACTCTGCCTTAAACTATGAGTGAAGAATGACCATGGGCACGGGACGAATCCTGGATAGCTCAGTGGTAAGAGCAGTGGCGTACTAAGCCGAAGGTCCCGGGTTCGATTCCCGTGTCCAGGTGTCATTTTTCAATTTTCAGAATATGATATCTAAAAGGTGTAATCCTCACTAAAATGCATTAACAATAGTTTCGGCTATTTGTTTCATTAATATATGCAATCCTGTACAATTATATATATAATTGTCAATTGGCCGCAAAATTGCCAACTACCGAGTCGCTGATGGCTGCGTTGTCTGATGGCTGTGATCTTAGATAATCACATGTTTATAAGCTGACGACTTCCACGTCTATCTCAGACTCTGCCTTAAACTATGAGTGAAGAATGACCATGGGCACGGGACGAATCCTGGATAGCTCAGTGGTAAGAGCAGTGGCGTACTAAGCCGAAGGTCCCGGGTTCGATTCCCGTGTCCAGGTGTCATTTTTCAATTTTCAGAATATGATATCTAAAAGGTGTAATCCTCACTAAAATGCATTAACAATAGTTTCGGCTATTTGTTTCATTAATATATGCAATCCTGTACAATTATATATATAATTGTCAATTGGCCGCAAAATTGCCAACTACCGAGTCGCTGATGGCTGCGTTGTCTGATGGCTGTGATCTTAGATAATCACATGTTTATAAGCTGACGACTTCCACGTCTATCTCAGACTCTGCCTTAAACTATGAGTGAAGAATGACCATGGGCACGGGACGAATCCTGGATAGCTCAGTGGTAAGAGCAGTGGCGTACTAAGCCGAAGGTCCCGGGTTCGATTCCCGTGTCCAGGTGTCATTTTTCAATTTTCAGAATATGATATCTAAAAGGTGTAATCCTCACTAAAATGCATTAACAATAGTTTCGGCTATTTGTTTCATTAATATATGCAATCCTGTACAATTATATATATAATTGTCAATTGGCCGCAAAATTGCCAACTACCGAGTCGCTGATGGCTGCGTTGTCTGATGGCTGTGATCTTAGATAATCACATGTTTATAAGCTGACGACTTCCACGTCTATCTCAGACTCTGCCTTAAACTATGAGTGAAGAATGACCATGGGCACGGGACGAATCCTGGATAGCTCAGTGGTAAGAGCAGTGGCGTACTAAGCCGAAGGTCCCGGGTTCGATTCCCGTGTCCAGGTGTCATTTTTCAATTTTCAGAATATGATATCTAAAAGGTGTAATCCTCACTAAAATGCATTAACAATAGTTTCGGCTATTTGTTTCATTAATATATGCAATCCTGTACAATTATATATATAATTGTCAATTGGCCGCAAAATTGCCAACTACCGAGTCGCTGATGGCTGCGTTGTCTGATGGCTGTGATCTTAGATAATCACATGTTTATAAGCTGACGACTTCCACGTCTATCTCAGACTCTGCCTTAAACTATGAGTGAAGAATGACCATGGGCACGGGACGAATCCTGGATAGCTCAGTGGTAAGAGCAGTGGCGTACTAAGCCGAAGGTCCCGGGTTCGATTCCCGTGTCCAGGTGTCATTTTTCAATTTTCAGAATATGATATCTAAAAGGTGTAATCCTCACTAAAATGCATTAACAATAGTTTCGGCTATTTGTTTCATTAATATATGCGATCCTGTACAATTATATATAATTGTCTAATGGCTGCAAAAATGCCAACTACCGAGTCGCAAATGGCTGCGTTGTCTGATGGCTGTGATCTTAGATAATCACATGTTTATAAGCTGACGACTTCCGCACGTCCATCTTAGACTCTGCCTTAAACTATGAGTGAAGAATGACCATGAGCACGGGACGACCCTGGATAGCTCAATGGCAAGAGCATTGGCGTACTAAGCCGAAGGTCCCGGGTTCGATTCTCGTGTCCAGGTGTCATTTTTCAATTTTCAGAATATGTTATCTAAGAGGTGTTATCCTCACTAAAATGCATTAACAATAGTTTCGGCTATTTGTTTCATTAATACAATAATATTGCCTAGCGCTAGACTGTACCGGCTCGAGAGCACACGCTTGAGAAATAGAACCAATTCTATCTCTTATCGTTCAAGCGTGTCGCTCAGTCACTCGCTCGCCCAGTCTGGCCGTACCCTTATTGTATTAGCCTTGTAATTGTTTCGACTGCTACATTCTTAAAAAAAACTTCCTAAATTGTTATTAGCTTATCTAGGTTTCAAGAAATAAAATAACATCAACTCTTTCTTTCAGCACCACATCTTACTAACCATCCAAGTTATACGCATACTATTATACTATTACTGCTAGTGTGTTTAATATAGATGAAATGTGCCCGCAATATGCGTGGAGTGAAACGTGGGTGAATCATAAGGAAGCACAATCATAAGTACCCCGATTGGGATTCGAACCCCGATATCCACGTCATCGGTAGTCTAGTCTATTGCGAGAGTGACTCCTTTGAGCCAGCGGTCTTCAACATACGGCACGCGGGTCGGATCCAGCCCACCGACTGATTTTATCCGGCTCGCAAAAAGATTTAACAAACAAACCATTGTGTTCATAAGAATATACAAGGTAATAAATAAATGTAAGTTGATGTGTTTTGTTCGTTATTTTTTTTCAAACCCGCGATATTTAAAAGGTTGTCGACCCCCGCCTTTGAACATTCAACCACGGGAGCGGGTGGTTGGCACAATTAAAATGTATGTAGCTCAAGAGGGCAGTAAATAAAATATAAACTAAGTAACTCAACAAACACTAATGCTCGTGTGTATGAGGCATAACCGTGCTTTGCGGGGGAAGAAATGCGCCCCCCTTTAAATATTCGTGCTACCCGTTTCGCTGGCCGCATAGTCTAAGGCGCTACTCTCATACTAGACTAAACTGCCGATGAACGGGAGATCGAAGTTCGAATTTAGGTCGGGTGTACTGAGGTTTTTTTTTCAAAATTGTTTTTCACTCTACCTCCACACGAATGCGGGTACGCTTCCTCTAAATGTAATCTTCCTCATCCCTTAATATTCAGCCTAGTATAATTAATAAATATATGTATAACCTGAACAAGTAGTAAGACGCGGTGCTAAATAAAATAAAAAGTTAAAATTCAAAAATGTTTATGGCAGCGGCCAGTCAACGAACTAAGGTTCCTCGGCCAATGAATGGGTACGGTGGGAAAGAATAGCTTCTCTCTGGTCCGTTACAAGAGAAGACCAGCCAGCCCTGGGGTGCGTGCGACCGTAGATAAAGGTACAAACTGGTCGGCTACAAAAGGAAAGTTCCCAGTTCCGCCGCTGTACATTTCCCACAACACGTAGCCGGTCACTCGGCTGTTACGTCATCACAAGTGGTTTATTTATGGCTCAATCAATGGTGCTCTAATAAACGTAACAAGAAAAAAAAAAATATAGCTCCGGAGGAATCGCGACCAGGCGAATGAATTAAATATTTGACAGTTCCGCACACGGCGATATCCGTGACCATTACCAGGGTTGCCAATATATATATATATATTTTTTTTTTACTACCAAAGTACAAACGCTTTATAGCTTCTTTGGTGCTGACTGACAGTTCACAGCTGACTTCTGACAGTCAACATTTAGGTATGTACCTAACTTTTGACCGTCAGAAGTGACAGCTGCTAAACACATATTTTTGCAGACCATATGGTTCGGCGTAGGGATACATAATTTAGTCTGATACTTTTCAAAGCTTTTAGCTGTCAGCTGTGAGCTGTCAGTCAGCACCAAAGAAGCCACGGGGCTACTGTAGCTAGACTATATTTTAAAAGTCCCCGACATTTACAGGTTTTTCCAGAGCCAATTTCTAACTTTTCCAGTGATTATATTAAAGGTATTATTTATTTTATCAGGATCACAACTTATTGCAATAATATTTTTTTAGACCCATGCACATCCTGAAATCGTGTCACTCAATGAAGGGACTAAAGGATTTCGTTCTAAAGCGATGGTCTATTGTGAAAGTTGGATTTCAGTGAGATCATGTCGAGACATTAAAAGTACAGTTTAAAAGTGTTGGTAGACACATTCCTTTTTTAGTTTCTTCTTCCTGGAACGTAATCGAATTCACGCGCATGTGCATAACAATGACTCAACTTTGGCTGAATATGTGCAGTGGAGGGGTGGAAAGACAATCACATGAACATCACATGATGACCTTGATAATTATTGTGCTTAGTACACCCAATAGGGACAAATGTGTTAAATTAAATTAGCAGTGAGTATTAAACTGGAAGAAAAAATGTATTTCGACTATTGTAAATGAAAATTGCCTAATTCAATAATGAATATGTGAAAATCGCATCAAATTCCTTAACTTTCCCCTGACTCTTCTCCGTTTTACAGGTGTTTGAACACCGATATACGAACTTAAGTAACGTTCCGTTTTAGAAACATTTTTAGAGCTATAAAAGTTACTAGAACTACTTTCACTTATTCATACGCGGCAAAGATTTAGCTGATTGCCAAAACCTTCCTTCACCTCTGACAAGACATTCTTGTGAATGTGGGGAATGCCAGGCCTCCACCGTGGTTCGGATCCCACGTTAAACTGTAGGTCCTCCATTTCATCTCAAAACCACACTACCATTACACATTAGCGTAAGTGCGTATAACCCGAACGGGTAGTAAGACGCGGTGCTAACAATAATAATAATTATTATTCATACGCCAGGTCATGTGATCTGCAGCTATCACTTTTGATAGTTATTAATACCTAAGAAAAACACTAGTAAAGTTAAATGTTACCAATGTCAACAGCAAAAAAGGACCTGTCTGTGAAAATTGGACCGTGCCTTAGTTTGAAATTGAATACGTAGTAAAAGGTGTATTTTATTGAGCTACCAGGCACAAGCCCTGGACGGTTACGTCATGTGGGATGGAATGGAAGAGTGAAATCGTGCTCGTGTCGGACAAACGAGTCGGCGCATTCATTGGATAATGTTGGTAGCAGTGCGACGTAACACTCGCGTAGCTACTGTAGCAGATTAAAAAAGTACGTTAAGTTTAAAGAATAAACATCATTAAAATATATAGGCCTATTGATGACACTTTTTAGGGTCTAGTACGTTTTTTCAGTATGCTAGCATACGGAGTTATAACAAACAATGCAAAAAAAAGCATTATTAATTACAATAAACACACTTTTGTATTGTTGTTTGTTTCAGTCCCATTACCCGTTAAGCTTTTACACAATTATGTGAAATTTAGTAACGGACGAGGAAGGTAGAATTTAGATTAAATGAGCTCGCATTTGCGTGGAGGGAGAATACACAACCGTAGTACACTCGGACGAGATTTGAGCCCACACCTACCAGTTCCTCGGCAAGCCAAAAATATGTGGTTGACGCTTGGGAGGTTAGGTTTTGTTCGGTTGGGTTAGTTCATAATAAAATCTTGATTAACTCATCACGTATTAAAATACTTTTGTTCCAATAATATGACATACTTTTAAGTATTTACGTTCTAAATATTAATGTTCCTCTATGATTTAAGTGAGTTTTTTTAATTTTAAAAATTATATATAATTATTTTAAAATATTGATTTTGTCATTATTGGAAATTTGCATTTGTATTGTGTGCATAGATAGTCAAAAATATTAAATTTCTCATATGAAATAGAAAAAAAAATCCCGCCCTCAGTGCGTACTATTCCCGTCTTAAACTTGACGGGTTACACTACAACCCTATATAACAAGTTACACCATAGTGTAAGCCGTCAAGATAAGCCAAGTGTACGTCACATACTTCTATCGGTACGCGCACCAGTTGGGGGAATAAACACTTAGAGAGACAGGTAAGGGTGCAGGCACTTACGCGACCAACCCCCCGAGGAAGGCGACCGGCCCACCCCCTAGTAGCCGTATCTTCCTGTGACAGGTGTCCAAGATGGAGAGACGGGCATGGGGCGAAGTGGGTAACTCGACGACCGCCGTGGTGGCATGGTGATGCGGTGAGCCTAGCAACGAGCGAAGCATCCCGGCTGTCTCCATAATCCAACAAAAAACAAAACAGAACCACCCGATCGTACCACCCCCACCTGACAAAAGGGCGGAGCTAGCTCGAATCACACGGTCTCATCGCCTGGACGACACAACAACCCCGACATACATGGTCGACACGAGGCGAAGGAAGGAGTGTGTGGAGGGGGATGCCGCTCGCGGATCAATAAGCTACGTCCTATACAGCGCCGAGTCTGATAACCAACTGACCTGTCTACGTATCGCGCGCGGCCGCCGGATGAAGTGGGAGCGCTGGTGTCGCTTACATTTTCTTCTTCTTCTTCTTCTCAAGCCTCTACGCTTTCGTGCGCGCACCTCGCGGAATACCTCGTTCACGTCACGTGACCGGCGAAAAAAAGAGTTTTCCTCACACGCGAATAATCGGAAACAAAAACTCGAACACGGCACACTACGAAGTCCAGACATTTATTAATAGTTTAAAGATGTTCAAGCGACGGGAGAATTTTTAGGCAAGCCATGTGATCTCCGGATTTTCAAACTTTTGTTCCAAAAATAAACATTGTTCTTTCTTTAAAATTTAAATTGATTTAAATAATGCCAAATTTATTAAAGTTTTAATGACTAAATAGTATTTAATAAACTTTGAAACGTCCCTAACAATTATTTTAGAACAAAAAATTTGTCAATCAATAAGGCACAATTCGCTTCGGTGGCCGCGTCGTATAACGCGCTAATCTCGTGTTGGACTGCCGAAGACGAGGATATTGGGTTTCGATCCAGGTCAGGCGTACTGAGGGAGGTTTTCCTAAGTGGTTTTCAACTCTCCTTCCACGTAAATGCGGGTTCACTTCATCTATACTCAACCTTCCCAATTCCTAACCCATCAGTGTAATTAGTCCATAGGCGTGTAACCCGAACGGGTAGTAAGACGCGGTGCTAAAAAATAAAGTACAGATGGTAGCCTACCCTTCTCCTCCACCTATTAAAATTGACAGCTGCAAATCACATGAATTGAGGTTAATATATATAATTATATAACATGTTTTTGTACCTTTAAAAAAGTTTCTTCATATCTAGATCGGACTGTAGTTCGTTTTGACATACAAAGCTACTGCTTTCATATTTATTTTTTTAACTAGACGGATGAACCGGTGATGAAACTATACGACCAAAAGGTCGTTAAAGATTAATAGCGTGTATATCAATATTCCTTAGCAAAGTTGTGCACTCATGGCGTATCGATTACTCCGTTTCACGTGGTTTAAAAACTAAATATTATTTAAAAAACAATGAATTTAGTAACTGGTATGAAGCATGGAGGCCGTACCTAAAATTGTGTGCGCTTGGCGGCAGAGGGGGAGTCCCTCTGCCGTAGATGGAAAGTATTTTTTTTAACATTTACAGTAATAATTTAAAGTTTAAAAAACAACATAAAAGGGGTTGTTGGTATCGTGAATCCTACCAGACTAAAATAAATTAATATAAGCTGTTACCACTATTTTTGTACAAAGAAAAATTTCCTTTATTTTCCAGGTTTTGCAATTTTTTCCAAACAAATGATTTATATATATTATATATAGAGAGGACCCGCCTCGGTGGCGTAGTTGGCTAACGCGCTAGTCGTGTTGAGCTCGACTGCTGAGGACGGGGAGATCGAGGTTCGAATCTCGGTCGGGTGAACTGGGGGCGGCTTTTCCTAAATGGTTTTACACTCTCCCTCCACGCAATTGCGGGTTCACTTCCTCTAATTCAACCTTCCCAATTCCTAATCCATTAGCGTAATTAGTACTTAAAGCGTATAACCCGAACGGGTAGTAAGACGCGGTGCTAAATATTATTATTATTATTATTATTATTATTAGATATAGAGGAATTCAATTTTAATTTTAATATAATTTACTAGTGTGGAATCGCATAAATGAAATTATTTTGATTCTTAAAAGTGATTAATTTTTGAAAATACACTTTTTTTTTAAATAAACAAACAATTTGTCTCAAAATTCATGTCTAAAAAGGTTAGTTCACTGAAAACATTTTTTTTTAAACTAATTTTAATCGACCATACAAGAAAGTATGTACGATCGATTCATACCATTTATTGATATATTGGTACTTTTGACACTTCGGCCTAGAGGGTAGAGAATAGTAATGAGAAAGAAAAAGCACTAATATTAGCATGAAAATAGAAACCAAATTGTGAGGAAACAATTCCCTAGTGCACCAAACTGGGATTCAAACTTTGACCTCCCAAATCAAAGTCAAGCTATTGTAATAAATATTTATAATTTTGTCATCGCGTCTTAACTACAACCCGTCCGGGCTAAAAGCATATTCACTAGCTATGCTAATGTATTAGAGACGAGGAAGGTTGAATTAGATAAAGTGTACCTACAAATACGTGAAGGGGGATTTAAAAAAAACTTGTTAGGGAGGGGGAGGAGAAGAACCGCACCCAGTACTACCAACTATGATTCGAACCCCGATCTCCCCGTCATCGGTAGCAGGCCTAAAGTTTATTTCAAGAGTGGTGCCTTTAACCATTCTAACACCAAATATGGCGATACCTGCTTCAATGTCCGCATGGTCTAAGGTGTCACTTTCGTGTTAGACTAGACTACCGATGACAGGGAGATCGGGGTTCCAATTTCGGTCGGGTGTACTGAGGAGGGTTTAAAAAAGGGTTTTTCCCTCTGCCTCCGTGCAAAAGCGGGTACACTTCCACTAAATCTAACCTTCCACATCACTAGCTCATTAGCGTGATGAGTGCATTTGCATATAACCTAAACAGGTTGTAAGACGGGGTTCTAAGAAAAATAAGGTGATAAAATTAACATTGCATTTATTTCTCCCTCCCTTTCTACTGGATCTGGAAGAAACAAATGAACCCATCTGCTTTTCTAAGCAGCCTCATCCGTTCCTCCCCAAGGTAAGCCGTTAAATATACGCCATTCACGGTAGGAGTTACTCTATGAAAGGTCTTTATTCCTACCAATATCCTACTATATAATAGATTTCTGGTAGTGAAAAACGCCTTCCAGAAAACAATTCCTACGGTGAACGGACTTTAGGATGGTGTTAACCGCATTGTGTCCGTATGTCCCAAAAAATCACTTTTGTAATAAACTGTTGACGGCGGCATCGGGATTAGAAAACCTTTCTCGCCACGCAAATGTGGGTACATCGCTTTAAATCCTATCTTCCTCATCTTATACTCTCAAGGCCGGTGCACACAGAACGCTAAGCTAAGCTATGCCTTGCTTACGCCGTGTTGTTTCTTCCGATTGCTGGCAAGGCGATTTTTCCCATCTTCCATCTTGAGCCATCTCACGTTGCGCATGCGCATAACGCAGCTTGGGTTACGTATTGGACACAGTGCTGGTTTAGTGAAAATATCCAAAGAAGTGTTGGAAGTTTTGTTTTCATTTTGTTTCACGTGTATTTAAGTAATATTTTATTTGGGTTTTATAGTTAATACATGTTTTAATATTCAAATAAAAGCGTTAATTGGACAAGTCAAACCTCCACCTCCTAAATTTTCTTCATCTTTCAAAACAGCTGCTAACGTACTCATAACTAAACTTCACTTGAGCAGACCGGTAAGAAACAACACTGAAATCAGGAGTGGGCTTGGCTTGGCTTAGCAATAAGTGTGAAACCAAACTGGCTTAGCTTAGCAGTAAGTGTGAAACCAAACTGACAAAGTCTTAGCAATGAGTGTGAAAC
>CABFOV010006832.1:0-25326 GCA_902141375.1 Timema poppense | reverse complement strand
GGGGGGGCTTAGTGGGTGTCACTCCCTAACCATAGGAATTTAAGAACATTTCAGAATATTAATATTATTTAAAGTTGTTTTTATGTTAACGTAGGAAAACTATTTAAATAATGTATGTTTTGTAATTGACCTTTTTAAAATTCATAATAGGTATTTATAATATAAATCACTCAAATCTGCTAAATGTAATAACTACTTTTTGGTTCATAAATTAAAGCTGAAGGAAATTTTAAAATGTGTACAAAAATGTAGTTTTATTTCGAACTCTAGAACTATTTTAATAACATTTAGCTCTTTATAAGCTAGCTAGTTAAAGTTTTTAAATGTGTTTAGAATTTTATAAATTTCACCAAAATGTTTGTAGGATGTTTTAAATCCTATTAGTTTAGTAGATATTAATTCTTAATATTTGAAATAAATGTTAATTTATCATCAGCTCCATGATTCAATACATTGTCGTAACAGTTCTGGTAGTTGCAGGGGTGGATTTACTTTGCATTACGCCCTGGGCTGAAGCAGCCTGCCACCTACTTAAGGGGTGCAAAAATTCAAATTTTTATAAGATATGAAAACTGTAGGTAGTAAACAGCAGTTCATAATTTGATTGTCAATTTTAATTATTGTTCGCTAGAGGTCAATTAGGTTATCTCGGTTAGAGTAACTCCAACGCTATGAACTCGCCAAACTTCTTGTTCTTATTTTTTTTCATGTCTGCACTTTGCAATTTGACACCCAAAATTTGCCAACCCACAAATTTGCTGCCTTGGGCTATATATAGCCCATTAAGCCGTTGTGTAAATCCACCCCTGGGTAGTTGTCACTTTGGATCACAGTCAGATCAAAGTTATTTAGTCTTTAATTTATGCAAAATTGAGTCTGCTACAAGAAATTCTGAAGTCTCGGTAAGTGTGATCCTAGGGGAAATAACTATTTACTTGTGTTGAGAGCCTTACAAATATTAATCCACTCAACCCTAAGACTGTACTTAGTATACAGTATTTATTTTGTTAGATTTTCAAGCAGTAAATGAGGGGGTATTTATTAAAAATAAATTTGGTCATGACCTTATATACGCTACAATGTATCAAAGCTAAGATTTTTGTGTTTTTTTTCAATTGGTAATTTTAGGGGCATTTTTATTGGGTTTAATGGTCTACCTTTTATCAAGCTGGATGCATGCTCAAAAAATTTAATCTATGTCTGACTCATCTTCTGTGCTCTATAGTTTAGTTCAATTTTATATAACTTGCTTAAGTTTTTATTAAAATTATTGGGGTCTTGGGGCTGGGCAAGTGCCCTAATTGTCCTTAATTATATTTAAAAGGGGACGTGGTAGATTTTAAACTACCCTCATACAATTACTACATTCCCCCTGCCCCATTTTTAGCACCATGTTTCACTACCTGTTCAGTTTATTTACTATCTGCATATGTGCTGATTACACTATTATTATTAATTTGAAGTATTTAATGTGCACTTTATGAACCGGCTGATTATATCAGTACATGAGATTACACTATTGAGCTAGGGATTAGAAAGGTTGAATCTAGAGGTGTACCAGTGGATATACCATTCAGGAAAAACCACCCTCGGCCCACCTAACCGGGATTCAAGCACCAATCTCCCTATCATCAGGAGTTTAATTTATTATGAGAGTGACCGCTCAGACCATGTGGCCACCAAAACAGGTAATCTAGGGTTATTAACCATACTCTTTTAATTTTCACTTATCGTGGCCAAATTTAATCTATTTAAAACTTTTCATAATTCAGTGTTATTCACAGAAAATGTTGCCAGCAGTGTGGCATTATTATTTCTCTTGGTTGGGGAAGTGTACTACTTTGCAATGTTTGAGAATTTGTGCAATATACATTGATTTTAGCTAGGCGACCAGTAAAATCAGTAGCTCTTTGAAAGGTACTGGGAAGAACACTCACATAAACAAAATGTGAAAAAAATTGATAGTCTCCTTAACATACACTAGTCATCTTATTTAGAATGAACTCGTTGTGCAGGATCTGGATATGGTAACCATAAGATCATCCTCTTCTTCATATTTACATGGTGGGGGTGGGGGGGTGGGAGGAGTAAATTGAGGGATGTTAAAATAACCACATTTGCGGTAAAGTGGGGGATACTAAACTACCTTCATCGTAAGCATACATGCCCTTCTTCATATTTACAGGGGGTTAAGTGAGGGATGTTTATCTACCATGATCCCATGATTATACCCTGATTTAGGTAGGATGCCCGTTCTGGAAGGCCTTATTTTGTACCATAAAAGACATTCAATAACGGACCCCCGTTATTTTGAAAGGCCTTTATCATACCATTATTCTATCATACAATAGGAGTTTGGTATGAAATAAAGCCTTCCAGAACAGACTTCCTACCAAAATTAGGGTACACATACTTATTTGTAGGGGGTTAAGTGAGGATGTTAAACTACCCTCATCCCATATATACAAGGGGTGAATTTGGGAATGTGAATCTAGCCTCATCCTATAATTACATCCATAAACTTATTCCAACTAACTGTGGTGGTTCTACACCTATAGGCCTAAACAACAAGGGGGATTGGAACAAGTGCAATCCACTCTTTTTGTCAGTGACCATGTGACTTAGGTTGAAGACTGATCTCAAACATTTAGTATAGACAACCCACAATTTGATCAGAAGGCACTAAAGGGACATTAAAAATATAATTAATTAAATAAAAATACGGAAAAAAATAAACCTTTTATTTAGTAAGTTATCGTGTGGAAATAGTTTCATAGCATTGAATTATGATAGACTTTGTAAATATTTAAATTTCTTAAAAAATGTATTAAATTGTTCGTTATAAAGTGTGCAATATCTTGCTAATCTCAAATTTTGAAAAATTGTAGGATAATTACTCATGGAGATTAAACAATATGTTAACTCTCAGAATATGTGCCCTTGTAAGTTACTAACCACTCCAGCTGCACGGACTTTCTTGACCTTCCAACTGGAGTAGTGGGGGATGACGACAACACACATTATTATTATTATTAGCGCCGCGTCTTACACATTATTATTAATTTGAATCATCACTAATTGTATAAACATAAATCAATATAATATAACATCATCAATATAAATTCAAGATTTTTCATTGCACTCAAGATTAAAATAGGTCCAACCCTCTTTTTAATAGTTTATTCTATATTTGAAAAAGTAAAAGGCACAGACCTTTCAAGGATGTTATTTAATCTGTGTTAAATGATTAACACATTTTAAGTGAACATTCTTCTATCAACGACATCTCTAATACTTGTTTAAATAATATTATTAGTTTTGATACTGTCCAAAACATTTATGTGGGTGTGGCAGAGCCACAATATTAATCGGAATTTAAATATACTGTTTATCATCAAGTGCCTATGTTTTAAAGCAGTCGTGATAACTAAAACATATTTCCATCTTTAAGAATGAGCTTCTGCTAGTAGGCCCTTTCACCACTGTTCATATAGATAAAATAAGGTTAAATCTGCAGTGGTGGATGGATCACAGCATAGGAGCAAAAAGCTTGGGGCCTCAAAAAACAAAACAAAAGCTAGTCTTTTTTATATACTTTTTAATTGATAAGAATTATAACAAAAAAAGGATTTTGTAGTGTTTAGGTGGGCCTATCAAAGAGTTGTGAAAATGTGTGGAAACATATCGAATTTCATATTCAGATGGTACTATGGCTGAGAAGAATTCTTTCAAAGCTATCAAAACATGCCAAATATAAACGCTCATGCTTTGTACTCAAAAAACGTTAAAACTATTTATGCACTTCATTAAATCAGTTGCATTTAAGCATTTAGTCACTATGTTTCTAGAAAACGATATTTTTTAGTCATTAGATTATGAACCTATTATTGATAAATTTGCCAACTTAAAGTGAGAAAAGTTCCACATTTATATGATTATTTTATGTAAATTCATACCAAATTACAAAGATAACAGTATTTAATTATTTTTCTTTAAAAAAAATATGTCTATGTATGTGTTTATTACTTACTATTTAATGATACTAAAAGGGATGCACATTGTGATTTGATGATATAGGCCTACCACACATGTATGTGATTTTTTTGTATTTTTTTTTGTCTGGTTTAAAAATGATAAATACTGTATTTTTCAATTTGTACATTCTAGTTTAACATTCTAAAAAAAATATATTTTAAATTAGAGGTGATGGGGCCTCCAGCTGCTTAATCCGCCACTGCCGATATGTTTATTGTAATACATTGATAGATATAAATGAAATCTTGCTAGTGAATAAACCTTTTAAACAAATTAATCGTTTAAATTTTATATTGAAGGAGAATTTCCCATGCACAAATATTGGGGAGATGCCCACCCCTCTGTCCAGCTGTGAACATTGGTGTTGGTTCACAAATGGTCCCATGACCTAGCAGCACCTCAATTCCGACCCAAGATGTTCAAGCAGGATTTTAACCAAACATTAGTAAGTTTGTGTTAATGACACTGTTACTCACCTGGTGTAGTCCTATCTCTGGTGTTGCACTAGAGACAGTGGGGACCCGAACTTCTAATGCAGTCACTCATACATGTCTCTTGTCAAACATTCTGCCAGTTGCTGACTGGCAGTTTACCTGACACTTGCTGATGTGCAACAATTTTTACACTGCATACCACACAAGTTGCAAGAGTTAGGTTTTATATGTAGACTGGATGCTACGAAGCCTCATTTCTTACCTGGGGTGTATAAAGACTGTCCATATTACAGCTAATAGATATATTTATCCATCATGTCCCTACTAGGATTTATAAATAAAATATCCAGCTTACAGCTACTTTATACCTTAGCTATCACTTCTCACTTGGTGTGTATATAGAATGTCAAGCTTACAGCTACTTTATACCTTAGCTATCATTTCTCACTTGGGGTGTATGAGTATATAGAATGTCCAGCTTAAAGCTACTTTATACCTTATCTATCACTTCTCACCTGGGGTACATATAGAAGGTCCAGCTTACATCTACTTGATAAATTTCTCTATCACTTCTGATCCAAGGTATATATAAAATGTATTACATTAACATTATCTATATCTTCTCTCTACCTAGTGTGTATGTATAGGGGAAATAAAGTTTTTATTCAGGTTAATTAAGTTGACAACATATTTTAAGAGAAAGAAAATATTGTTTATAATCTTTTGTATTTCTTCAGTCCACTTGTTTACATTTCGGTGACATTACAAACTAACTAAAGTACCAATTCACAGCATAACTGGGTTTCATAAACAGACAATTACATAAACAGAGAATTTTATATAGAAGAATGTAATGCAGTGCTTCCACAAGATGTACCATCAATTTTCTTATGGGATTTTAACATTATTATTATTATTATTATTATTATTAGCACCGCGTCTTACTACCCGTTCGGGTTATACGCACTTACGCTAATGTGTAATGGTAGGGTGATTGTGAGATGAAATGAAGAACCTACAGTTTAACGTGGAATCCGAACCACGGTGGAGGCCTGGCATTCCTCACATTCTCAAGTTTTGATTAATACACATATTGTCAGAGGTGAAAGAAGGGTTTGGAAATCAGATAAATCTGTGCCGGGACTGGGGATTGAACCCCAGCCGCCAGCACAGAAGTCTGACACCTTACCCCTAGACCGTCAGATCACCTGGGATTTTAAAAATGGCGACATATTTTCACAGGTTGGCCACACAATATTATCAGATAATATTTACACAAGACAGTCTAAGCTGGTTGACCAAACGTGATATTAAAACAATATGAACACAAGACAACCCGAGTAGGGAGGGAGGGATAAAACAATCCAAGCAGGGTGGAAGCGATAAAAGGATGACTGTATGGAAATAGACAATATAAGCAGGGTGGAAGTGATAAAAGGATGACTGTATGGACATAGACAATATAAGCAGGGTGGAAGTGATAAAAGGATGACTGTATGGACATAGACAATATAAGCAGGGTGGAAGTGATAAAAGGATGACTGTATGGACATAGACAATATAAGCAGGGTGGAAGTGATAAAAGGATGACTGTATGGACATAGACAATATAAGCAGGGTGGAAGTGATAAAAGGATGACTGTATGGACATAGACAATATAAGCAGGGTGGAAGTGATAAAAGGATGACTGTATGGACATAGACAATATAAGCAGGGTGGAAGTGATAAAAGGATGACTGTATGGACATAGACAATATAAGCAGGGTGGAAGTGATAAAAGGATGACTGTATGGACATACACAATATAAGCAGGGTGGAAGTGATAAAAGGATGACTCTATGGACACAGACAACCCAAGCAGGGTGGAAGTGATAAAAGGATGACTGTATGGACATAGACAATATAAGCAGGGTGGAAGTGATAAAAGGATGACTGTATGGACATACACAATATAAGCATGGTTAGCCACACAAGACATTATAGTCAGTTTAAGCAGGGCTTGCCCAACAGCTTAAGGCGATATAGACACAGACCATTTAAGCATGATTGGTTTGTGTTAAAGGCTATGAGGTTTAATTCAAACTGTCTTCTTTAAATTAGACTTTTTTTTTACATACTAATTTTCCATCCACCCTCTAAGCTGAAAATACTGGTAAGTTAAGTGTTTATTTTAATTTTATGTAAACTATATGAAAATAATAAAGATTGTCTGTCTGTAATGAGCACTCCATGATTTATAACGCATGCTGAGGGCTGAAATTTTAAAATTAGTAGCCCCTATGCACCTGGAGGCTGGAATTTTAAACTTTTGACTATATTTTTTTAACTGTATTAAAAACTTAAGTCGGAATAAATAAAATGGAAGATATTTTTTTAAATTTCTGTTAGGAGAAAAGCATTGTCCAGGGTAACTACACATTACATTGGGCACTAACACCTGTTACTTCTGCTAATTAGTGATAATCAGTTCAACTCCACCTGACATGATGGTTCATTGTCAATGCATGGTGACTAGTTTCTTGACCAAGATAGAGGTTAAACTCATGTTAATGTTTGTGGAATACAACTTATTTTCTAAATACTTAAATTATTTGGCCAAAGTACAAATATTTATATTGTATATTGGTCAGCAACCTATGTAATGGTAGCTTCAGAGCACCAAATCTTCTCACAAGACCACATCACTATATTGGCCCTATTGTGCTTACTAAGCTGCCCCTGTATGGAACACTACACCTCACCACATGGTGTTGGTGCTGACCAAGCTACTCCTGTATGGAACACTACACAAGTTGACAAACTGCTGTGGTTAGCTACATCATTTGTTATGCTAAGCAATTGTTTATTAATTGCTATGTTACTCGATCAGGCTACCTGATACCACAGAATGAGAAGCGTGAAGTAGAGTGGAAAACCATTTAGGAAAAACTCAGTAGACTCAACCGGGATTAGAACTCTGATCTCCCTTTCATCAGCAGGCCAGTCTAACATGAGCGTGACGTCTTAGACCATTCGGCCACTGAAGTGGGCCCCTCCTAGTTCATCTGAGTGCAACACGCTTGACAACAGTTGAGAGCCAGCCTACATTCCCCTTCCTAGTTCATCTGAGTGCAACACTCTTGACAACAGTTGAGAGTCAGCCTACATTCCCCTTCCTAGTTCATCTGAGTGCAACACTCTTGACAACAGTTGAGAGCCAGCCTACATTCCCCTTCCTAGTTCATCTGAGTGCAACACTCTTGACAACAGTTGAGAGCCAGCCTACATTCCCCTTCCTAGTTCATCTGAGTGCAACACTCTTGACAACAGTTGAGAGCCAGCCTACATTCCCCTTCCTAGTTCATCTGAGTGCAACACACTTGACAACAGTTGAGAGTCAGCCTACATTCCCCTTCCTAGTTCATCTGAGTGCAACATTCTTGACAACAGTTGAGAGCCAGCCTACATTCCCCTTCGTAGTTCATCTGAGTGCAACACTCTTGACAACAGTTGAGAGTCAGCCTACATTCCCCTTCCTAGTTCATCTGAGGACAGCACTCCTGACAACAATTGAGGACCAGCCTGATTCTCCCTCCTAGTTAATCTGAGTGCAACACTCCTGACAACAGTTGAGGACTGGTCTGATTCCCCCTCCTAGTTCATCTGAGCACAACACTCCTGACAACAGTTGAGGACCAGTCTGCTTCCCCTTTCTAGTTTATCTGAGGACAACACTCCTGACAACAGTTGAGGACCAGTCTGATTCTCCCTCCTAGTTCATTTGAGCACAACACTCCTGACAATAGTTGAGGACCAGTTTGTTTCCCCTTCCTAGTTCATCTGAGGACAACACTCCTGAGAACAGTTGAGGACCAGCCTGATTCTCCCTCCTAGTTCATTTGAGCAAAACACTCCTGACAACAGTTGAGGACCAGTCTGATTCCCCCTCCTAGTTCATCTCAGGACAACACTCCTGACAACAGTTGAGGACCAGTCTGTTTCCCCTTCCTAGTTCATCTGAGGACAACACTCCTGACAACAGTTGAGGACCAGTCTGTTTCCCCCTCCTAGTTCATTCGAGCAAAACACTCCTGTCAACAGTTGAGGACCAGCCTGATTTCTCTTACTAGTTCATATGAGTGCAACACTCCTGACAACAGTTGAGGACCAGCCTGATTTCTCTTACTAGTTCATATGAGTGCAACACTCCTGGTAGTTGACGACCAGCCTGCTTAAACCTCCCAGTCCCTTAAGAGCCACCAGCTCTGTAAAAAGTTAATATGAAACTTCTTCTACTGATCAGAAATGATTATTAAATCACCTGGGACGTTTTGACACTTATTCGCTAACACACATCTATTAGAACAAGTTGCTGAAGTTAAACTTCAAAAAGAGTTAATTCTGTGATGTTCTAATTATTTATAATTTACATATCAGCAAACACAAAATTCACATCTTGAGATTTGTTTATATTATATTTCCATAGCAGCATCAAGAAACAGCAGAATTTTTTAGGTTCCTTCCATATATGGTTATACAGTACATACATTACCAATCATGTGTGTAGCCAGATTTTTGATTCATCACCAATTGTGTTTGTAGTTTACAAACTGCATCACATATGTGTGTCGCTTTTAACACTGCACGTCACAGATCACATGTGCTGCTAAAAAACTCTGCACATCACCATTCATGTATGTAGCTAAATACTTGACCCATCACCAATCATGTGTGAGGCTAAATACTTGAGCCATTACCATTCTTGTGTAGATTCAAACTATGCACATCATAGATCATAGTTTCCAGCCTGTGGTCGGATCAGTTTTGTAAAATGCCTCTTATCTTCCTTAAGTTTCTTCCATTATTCTCCTCCCACTTGAACACACACACTGTTATCTGTTCCTCCCACCTCTTTCTTGGCTTCCGTTGCGGTATTTTTTTTTAGGGATATGCGAGAACTATTTTTTCAATTAGAGCAGAGAAAATGTCATATGAAAGAAAAAAAAAATTAGATTGTGTTTATTAAAGTAAATATATATATATAGTTTCTATTTTGACATTTGAACTGGCGCTAGATTGTTATATATATTGTTCATTCAAACACTTGAGATATAACTCACACACATTTTAAATACAATGAAATAGTGATAGGTAACTACAAAACACCATTTATAATTTAATTTTATAAGGTAACAGCTTATATTGTCAAAGTTTGATATTGAAAAACAATATTTATAACTAAAACATTTCTTAACGAAGGTTGTTTTGTTGGGGAGGATTGCAGCCTATTTTTGGGTTATTACTGTATAATTGGAAATTATAAATTCCCAGTTAAGTTTATTTAAATTTCGAGACGAGACCAAAATGATTTTTTTCTTGAATTTTCGAGTCTCGCATGTACCTAGTATTTTTCCTACATACTTTTGTCAATATTTTTTTTGGCATATTATCTTTTTCCATCCTCATATGCCCATATCATCTCAGTCTTGCTTCCTCTACTATCTCATGTACTCCCTGTACCCCCATTCACAGATCCTACATGTAAAGTATAATCGCCATAGGAGCGGTGGTAACTTTACAGCTAGCAAAAGATGTAAAAACAGTTAAAAGAAGAAAATAATCAAAAACTTCCCATTTGTTGTGAAAGTTTTGACTTACAAAACTAACTTTTGATAGCTGTAGTTACCAAGTCCACGCAAGATACTAGGTAACACGAAGGGGTCAATTTAATAAATAAGTCAAATTTATAATAATTCCTTTATTTTCTGTAAGTTTATCATCAGATCTAACAATACTATTCAGTTTAACTACCATAATAATGGTCAAGGTAGTTGCAGCCTATTTAATCCAGATTTATAAATACACATGGCCAACAAACCAAAACATATACAATAAATGTGTTTCTGCATCCAGACAGGAGTTTAAAGATGCTTTGGGATTCATGAGCGTTTGTGTACAAAATATTTTCTGTAGATAAGTGAAAATTTGTTGATAATGAATGCCCTGATGAAAATGAACATATTGAGAGTTTATAGATAGATATAGATAGTTTAAGATAACATATGAAAAATAAAAGCCTAGGTTTATAGAATATATTAGTTTTCTTTTCTTAGAATTCAACTGCTCCCTTGGGTTAAGATATTCTATGAAAAGTAAACTTTTAATTATACTAAATAAATAAAAACTAATTCAATTAGATTGTCCTTGTTCAAATCAGGAGATTATTATTATTAATAAAGGAAATTGAAATTGAAATTATTATTATTATTAGCACCGCGTCTTACTACCCGTTCGGGTTATACGCACTTACGCTGTGTAATGGTAGGGTGATTGTGTCTGGCATTCCCCACATTCACAAGATGTCTTGTCAGAGGTGAAGGAAGGGTTTGGTATTCAGATAAATCTTTGCCAGGACCGATGATTGAAACCCGGCCGCCAGCATCAGGAGATTATTGAAGAGACAAACAAATAATTTAATAAACATCTAGTAGTGATGTATCTAGGCCACAACTACCTTCCAACTTTCCAGCTGGCCACGAACCAAGGATCACCATCTATCACAATGAAACATTATGTCTTTGGTATAAACATTAATTCTCTATGCATTCTTAAAATAATTGAGGATGATCTGGCTAATTAGTGGCACTCAAATAATTTTAGTGTTATAAGAGTGACTTGAACAAACATCACAATCATTATTCATTGTGAGCCAGTCCTGTCAAGTGTCAGGAACTCAAATAAACAACATAGAATATTCTCAAATATTGACAACATTGATACAATAACATGATCTCTTTATTTCAGGAGGTGTTATCTAGAGCATCATTTTCAACATTACTTCATAATATAAGGGGGGAAATTTACACATGGAATACAAAAACAAAATAAAATGTTTAAAAATGAGGTGGCCCAATGGATAAATAATTTTATGGTAATGGAAATAGATAAAACTAAAGAAAAGGGAAAAATAATGTACTAAGAGTAGATTTGATGAAATTCCACCTAGGGAAAGAGGAAAAAGATGTGGGAAGAATCCAATGCACATCATGTCACCTTTGTACATTGGATTCTTCCCAAATTTTTTTCCTCTTTCCCTAGATGGGCTTTCTTCATCAAATTTAATCAAAGTAGTTTATTTTTCCTTTAGTTTTATCAATTTCCTTTGTTATAAATAAACCCACGATAAATATAAACACCGTCTATGATTAGACTGTGTTCCTCTCTGTCAAGTGACTAGTGTAAAGTATGAAGTTTGTCCTCTGTTCAGTGGCAGCAGTGTTAAGTGTGAACTCTGTTCCTCTCTAAGGCCGATTCTACAATAGCTGTTAAAACATGGCGGTTTTGCCGCTAGCTTACGCCCCCAAAATCTTGAATCTACATCTGACTGTCAAAACAAGACTGTTAAACATATATCAAAACGCTGATTCTACACTAGCGGTTTGAATGCCGCGGTTGTTGCTTCCACTTGTGCAGAATGGTTTAAAAATGGACATTGTATTGTGGGACTTATTTTGTTGGAGGAAGCTCAGGGGGGCGGGAAACACTTATGTCACCCCACATTATTGAACCGGCTCTCAACAAAACAGATTCACATTATGTTTATGAATCCCAGAATGTACCCAGATAAGTTATTTTTTGTACCATAGAATGTCTGTGGTTTCATTTGATAAACTACTTGGTTTAGTGAATGAAAATATTCCAAAACGTGATACCATCTTGAGGAAGAGTATTTATTATTCCTGCTGAAAGACGTGTTGTGACATTTGAGGCACAACTGCCTGTTAACGCCTAGTGTAGTTTGATTCCCGTTTCTACCGCTAGGCGGTTTTAACGCCACCAGAGGTAGCGGTCAAAACGCTGGTCTGGACAAAAACTTATTTTCTAACTTGATAACAAAGGTTTTATTCAAAGGCGCGGTTGCTAGCGTGTTAACCGCTATTGTATAATAGGCCTAAAGTGGCAAATGTGCAAGTAATGAGGAAATAGTATCCATAAGAAATGAGGTAAAGGAGTTTTATAAAAACATAAGGGAAAAACAGAGGATGCCAATGAAGACTATCTCATAGTTACTTGTAAAAATATATAAATAATTGTCAATTTATAAAAAAAATCTCACTAGTGATGAAAATATTTGGAATATGCCCAATATTTAATTATAGCATGTCAAATTTAAAAAATAGAGCTTTTCAGCGATAAAAATTCATAACAAGTTTCAATGACTACAATAAAAAGAACACAGGTCACACTTTCCATTGCTGCCACTGGACAAAGTAGTATTGGCTGCCTCAGAAAATGTATCATCACTGCGCAATCTCGGACCTAGGTTTCAATCTATCAGAACTCATCAGGGAGGAGTGTGAAAGGTGCAACACAACTTTCTAAAAGAGGAAACCAAAACACACAAAAGGGTGAAAAAAGGAAATTGGTATAGGATGATAAGAACATGTAAAAGGCATAACATTAAGGACAAACACAGGAAAAGAATATTGGATGTGAATATAAAAATGCAGCCAATACCTCTTTGTCCAGTGCCGCAATGTAAAGTGTGAATTGTGTTCTTTTCATTGTAACAGCCATATTGTGTTCGTTCCCTTTTATATGTTTTATAAACAATTTTCTTTTCCTCCAAATATATATTTAAAAGATAATAAAGGTAAATAAAAAATAAAAATCGTATCCCAACTACAATATCGTGCAAGAGATGTTGCCTGATACAATAGCTGTCCTAGAACTGTTCAACTCGAGCTTAATTTGAAAATGATTTGTGAACTAATAAGTTTATAAAATAGATTTAATCTAATTCAAATAAAAGTGTAGGTTTTGATTTTTTAAATCTTAAATTAAGGAAAAATTTAAAATGAAATGGATATGTAAAACAAATGTTTTCATCCTAGGGGCAATAATAATCTCACTTCTGATGATAATGCAGTCTCTACATCTTCAATCTCTGAGAGTTAGCACAGCCCTTCAGTAAATGATGCTCTATAAACAATATTTGTTAATATTCACAATCACAGATTGCTTTAGTTTCTCTAATTAATGGTGAGTGATCTCCAAAGTTATAGAGTGAAGAGGTAAATGTCATCTCAAAAACTTCTTGAAAAGTTGAGATAGTTATTTATCTTATTTCAATAGTTAGAATGAATTGTATCAACATGTAATGAACTATTACTTGTTTTTAGCAATTTACATTTGTGATAAAATCTCATTTAGCAATTGGGCCTTCCCATTGTTAAAAATCAAAATATGATGGTTTTAAGCATTTAAATGTGCAAATTTAATAATTAGAAGTCGAATCGAAACCAATTTCAGTAATTGCTACTATACTATTGCTTCATATTAGCCTAAATGTTTTAAAGCCATCAAAGTGGTCCAGTGAAACTGTTAAGTATTTGCTCAAGTTGCAGTGTAACCTACTGTTGCCAAACATGAGTAGAATGAGCTACTACTGGCCTACTCCAACAGTTGTCCCACCTAAAAGATGGCAAAAGCTCATCTACAAAGCAAACAATGTTTTGGTACTCAGGATACAAATATATAGTAAAATTGCTGAAAACTTGATACGGACAGATTATATCCATACACTTACAATGGTTGTCAACATATTAACTACACTGTTCATGTAATTATAATTACACAAACTAAAACTCTTTGCAAAATTAATAATAAAATCTTCAATAATAACAATTGTTTATCAAAACAAATAAAATGTCCTAACTAAACATGAATCTAACTTAAAACCAGACTTGAGTATTATATTTGTTCACTTGTAGGTAACTAAACAGATGAATAGATGAGCCACTCAGTTTAGGCCCCAACATCAATAAATATGGCACACTAATATCAGTCCACTTGTTGAAACTCATATTCACAACAGTTACCATCAGCCCGGGTAGCTTAACTGAACGGCAAACACATCAAGAAATGGTAACATAGATAATTAGATCTCCTACTATCAAATGATAAAAATATCATTTCTAAGTTTAATAAATGCCCAAAAGGTTCTCTGTCTACACAAATAAAATATCTCAGATAAATTTGTTACATATGAAAATAAAGATTAAATATGTAAAACATTTGTTGATTGTTTGCCCAGCAGTCAGACTGCCCTTAACTGATGTCTAACCAGAGTGCACAATAAATTATGCTAGCGTTCACCGGGTCGCACACAACACAGCCCTAAATCACTTCATTACTGCACAAGTAATGATCAGTCAGCAGTAAGATGAGAGAGCTACACAACTTCAGCGGTAGTTTATACACATCTACTAATAAAACTTGAATTATTGTCAATAGCCTACTAATAATGTAAATAATAGAGTGGGTGGTAACGGCTACAAACCTCACCAACTATTTCCCAGAGATGTATTTGTATAATTTTACTAATTTTGTGCCAAGTATAGTAATAATAATTAAGAACTTTTTAATAAAATATTACTATTAATTTAAGATCCAAAAAATAGACTTAGGTCTATTTGGATAGTCAAATATTGGTTCACAAATGGGTTGAAACTTTAACTGCTAACCATTTTAATATTATAACAAAATGCTATAAATAAAAAATATTCATTCCAAATGGAACGAGATATTGTGAACCAGTTTGTTGGTGCAGGCAAGACCAAAGCTAAAGAATGATTCCCTTGGTGAGAGAGTTTTCCAGAACAATATCAAACTCGTCCAAAGATTCTAGGATCTGTCTCAGGTACGTCAAGAGGTTTGGGTTACGGAGGAATGATTGCTCTTCATACATCTCCTGTGTGATTCTTGATGCAGCCAAGTGTGGCAGCATGCGGTGCAGAAGGTGTTCTCTGAAACAATACAACCAGTGTGGATGAAGACAACTGCAATACAATGCTAGCAATCACTGCTGCGAATCAAAGGATGGTCTCCCTCACTTGAGACTGACTGACCTGGCACAGAGGCAGACAAAGAGCTGGAACTTGCCGTCCTTGCCGAGGGAGTGGCTTGATGTGCAGATCTGCTCCACCAGGTGGCAAAAGCACTGCAGCACCACTCCCTGCTCTATCTCCTTGTCCCCGGGGCTCTGTCCCAAGCACTCGCACTTGTCTATATCCTCTAGCAGAGCTGCTTCGAACTGCTCCTTAACACGGACTGTAAATACTTGCCAATATGAGCACTAAGTATGAATATTACACACATTTCAATAGGCAGGTTGTGTTTTAGTTGTGAACTATGAGGCCTACAGTTTTCTGGTAAGTGTGTAGGCCTTGCCCTTCTATCCTCTTTCCAATGTCAAATTTAAAATAACCGTTTGACACCATTTTTTCTCTGTATTATTCCAAATATGTATAACAAAATAATTCAAAAAGCAAAAAGGGTTTTTATTTTTAACCCTTAAACGCTCAGCACGCTGATCTATCGGCGTGGAAATCACTATAATGTTTATGACTTTTCTTTTTTAAACAAAGTTTGTTATTCTCACATGTTTACATCGTGGTGCAATTACGTTTTTAGCTTCCGTGTTCCTCTTTATTTAATGTATATTATGTGTTTTGCAGTTGATATTTTATTTCCATTCTAAAGTTTATTTATTATTTTGTGCTTATTTTCTTCATAGTTATTTTTATTGGAAGATATCTAGGCCTAAGCGTTAGGACAATAGTTTGATTTGATCTTTATCTCGGCAATGGCTGGTCCAAGTACTTGGCTAAATTACTCAGATATATTAGATTATTTAGACATTACAGTGGGAGTGATTTTGTGCCTGAAAGTGACCCTGATACCACTAGTGATTACAGAAGCCCAGATCTTATGACTTCATAAAGAGTGTTTTCCCAAATACAGGTGCTGACTTCAAAATTGTAAGTACTGTCCCGCATACATGATTTTACAAAGTCATATAGGTTAGAATCAGACAACCCTACAAACATTAAACTTATATAAAATTTTAGAGAAATAAATGCTCTTTCTTGTAGGATTACTGAAGAAGAAGGAAGAGGTGAAAAAAAAAGAGAGATTTTTTAACTTTGAATAATACATTTTAATTCAAGTTTTCAAATTTAATTTTTTTTTCAAAATATCTTAAGTCAAATGATTTATGAATTTTTTTCTTTCTTTCTAAATCTTCAATGTTTATTGTATAAGTGTGATTTTCTTTTACATTTGTTTATATTGAAAACTCTTTCAATGGGAAAATGTAAAATGTTTAGAGGTAAATATGTGAAAATTAGTTGTTTTTTTGATAAGCCAAGTGAAAATGTGTTGAGTGTAAAAGGGAGCCCGAGTTTTTGGATAAGCCAAGTGATAATGAGTTGAGTGTAAAAGGGAGCCCAAGTTTTTTGGATAAGCCAAGTGATAATGAGTTGAGTGTAAAAGGGAGCCCAAGTTTTTTGGATAAGCCAAGTGATAATGAGTTGAGTGTAAAAGGGAGCCCAAGTTTTTTGGATAAGCCAAGTGATAATGAGTTGAGTGTAAAAGGGAGCCCGAGTTTTTTGGATAAGCCAAGTGATAATGTTGTTGAGTGTAAAAGGGAGCCCGAGTTTTTGGATAAGCCAAGTGATAATGAGTTGAGTGTAAAAGGGAGCCCGAGTTTTTTGGATAAGCCAAGTGAAAACGTTTTGAGTGTAAAAGGGTTAAGAGATATACTAATAATTTTGTGTCATACCAATATTACATAAAGATGACTTTCTATGCCTTCATTATCTCTCTATCCTACCCTCCATTCAACTATATTACTCAGTTGCTTATTTTAACAACTAATCAACAGCAAGATGTCTGCACACTACAATCTGTGTTGAGTTTCCTCCACCATCACCTTTCCTAACCTCAACTACTCATTTCACAAATAACATCCAGACAAGTAAAGATAAGATAATGCAATGAATCATCCATCCTGAGAAACATAATAAAGCAGAGATAAAAAGTCTCCAAATTTCCAAGCCCATTAATTTGTTTAGTTCAAGTATAGGTATTGGCATATGCTTGGAAAATTATTATTATTTGGAATGCTTAACTAATTTGTGTGTTAAATATATTATTGATAAAAATGAGATAGTATAATAATTCACCGAAATAATCCCAAAGGTAAAGGTTCTTGCCAAAGAGCCGGGCGGACTTGAAGCCGCAGAGCAGAGTTTGTTCGAGGCAGTAGACCAAACCCATCTCCCCGCAAAGCAACAGAGTGAGAGTGCTACGGTCTTTTTCCTGCTTGCGACGATAGTAGAATTTTACTATGTTGTTCACAGCATCTCCTGGAATACAACAATGATGAGCAAGTATAGGTTAGTGCAACATATACCACACCACTTCAGTATTTCGTGTTATATATCAAGAAAGCATATCGGTCTCAACAAGTACACAGTTGTTGGCAAGGACATGTATACGAGCCGCTGGTACAGGACGTTGTTACAGTGGAGAAAGTAGTTTTAAAATGAGCAAATAACTTTTAAACTACTAAAGACCTGATTTAAAGGTCCACTTTAAACAAGAAACAAGATTGCTGGTCGGTCGTGACCATGCAAGGAACTGTCAAAGAGGAAGGAGATCCTAAATGTGGGTTGCAGAGATGGAGGATACAAGAGTTTCAAAATGAGTTTGAGAAATAGTGATAGCGCAATCAAAATACTTAAAATTTGAATACTCTGGGGCATTCATATATTCCAAAATTATTGAAGTCATGGAGTTACATATAGGCTACAGTTGCTCAATGACACACTTTCAAAAATAGTGTCAAAACAGGCTATGATTGTTTATTATTAGCTTACAGTTAACCTTCTTAATGCTACATTTGTAAGCATGAGGTCAGGCCCCCAGTGATGGATTATTTCAAACTATTAGTGCTACTTGGCTACACACTACTTTTAACTACCAAATCACACCTAAATATATAGTTTAACACACCAATAGGGGTGTGCAAAGTTTTGAAACTATGCTTAAGCTTCGACAATTACAAAATTCCGGTAATAAAATGAGAAACAGTAAATTATTGCTATTCTGAGCTGTCAAGTGCATTTGTAATTAATATTCATATGGACAAAATATGAACTGATTTGTAATAAAAACTAGAAACATCAGATTTAAAGGAAATATTGCAAACAATTTTGCAATAAACATTTTCCAAGTACTTTTAGTGCATAAAGTTATAAATAACCACATATAATATATTTTCAAGAATAAAACAACTAACAAAAAAATTTTAAACTTCGATTTGGCTTCAAATATCTCATAAATTCGATTTGAGTTTTCTTGTAATTGAGAAAGTGGACTTTTCACAGTTTACTATGAACACTTTATAACCCCTTTAAGTTGTCAATATTTACAATATATACAACTTATGTAATGAAAGGCCTAATATTTCTTGGTGTGTGGTACTTGGTGAAGCAAGGTACAACACAAATCACAACTGCACAAGGTTGACATGGACCTAGACTGTTACCTTTGTATTTGTTTCTTTTCTAAGATGCTGCACACAGTACAATAATGTGTTGGTTGTTTTTTATTTGTTGGCTAGGAAAATTTTGCGCTGTTAATAAGTCCTGAATCTGTAGAGGATGCTGATAGCCTGCAATGGAGATTTTTCTTGAAGTGTGGTTTATCTCTAAAAGCTGTTTTATTATCTGTAAATCTGACATCTTACTTTCCAGTGGCCTGGACATAATTTTTATGCATGGTTGTGAAAACATGCATAGCCCTCCTGCTGTCACATTTCAAGGCATATAATTTTGTCAGTGCCTTTTATTTCTAGTTCTTTTTTCAATTTTGTTTTAAGGACAGGCATACCTATTATATTTTTCCTTGCAGTTTCACACAAGTTTGTGGAAAGGTAGAGCTAATAAAAGTTATGGAGCCGTGCGCCAACTATCAACAAATACTGTTT
Organism: Timema poppense; assembly: GCA_902141375.1. NCBI lineage: Eukaryota > Metazoa > Arthropoda > Insecta > Phasmatodea > Timematidae > Timema > Timema poppense. The sequence goes on along the minus strand of CABFOV010006832.1, from coordinate 6,041 downwards.
ACTTTGACAAGGTAGTCTTTCAACATTGATGTGAATCTTACACCTGATATATCTAAATTATATTAATAATTTATTTCAATTGGTGACACTGTGTAAGAAATAAAGTACAAAATACGACCAGGTTTAAATACACATAGTATAAAAAGTTTGATCCCAAACTGAATACAACAACTTTATGCACTGTTTGAAAGAAAGCTGGTTCTTGAATAAAACTAAACTTAATATTTATATTTGGGGTGTGTTTGCATTTTATGGTGCCGGTAATTGGAAAAATACCTGCTATCATCATTTTGAGTGGTCTGCGTTGTTATGACTGGTGACAACAATATATGCACAAAGCAGCTATGAATGAATAGATTATTCAGTCAAATGAAAGAAAAATAAAAACAATTGAATGAAACTAGTAAATGATCATTCAATATTTTTCATCATTTGATAATCAATAGTTAGGGACATGCAAAATTTGCATTTGAGATAAAACAATTTTTACACAAATTCTACTATTTTCACACGAATAAAATGAATTTAAGCTTTTTTTCTTCTTCAATAAACACAATTTATTTATAATTTGGCAAATACCACATCAGGAACAATAATTTTCAACGTGGTTACACTGGTGATAGCACTATACAAGGACTGCCGTTTTACGAATATTATCTGTTTTTACTTATTTTATAACTATAAAATGGAACACAGTAAAAACGAGTGTTTTCAGGAAATTTAAGCTTTTTTTATATGAGGTTAGCATTAAAAATCACGATTTATACTTTTACACGTTATGATATCTAAATTTTGATAGATTGATTCTTTGTCTACAGCCTTTAAAAGATTTCATGCTAGGTCCAAGCAATGACATTTATATATACGAACCTTGCTACAGGCGGTCACGTTTGGCAAAATCATATCTTCTCAATTTTTATTCCTTTCTCCATATTTGATAGTTATTTAGTCTTCTATGACAACATGTTTCGGTGTTATTATTTGGTCTAAGCCTAAGTTTATAATCGATTATTTCAATATTGCTATTTGTAAGACTTGAAGGTAATGATATTGATATATTGAGTTTTATGTTACTAAGCGTGAAATGTTTTATGCGTATTTATATTTGATTTTTCTCTGAATATGTTAATAAATAGTTAAATACACAATATAAACGAAAAATTAAGAAAGTTTTATCCTGTTTTTTTTTAACTAATACTAATTCGACCTGTATTTAAGTAAATAATAACACCGCTTTCAGCTTATAATATCACTTTTTGAGAAAAATAACCCTACTTTTAACCTAAAATAACCTCATCTTTTGTATGTTTATATCGATAGTTGAAATCATTTGAGTGGACATCACTCCTGTAAACAGACTGAATTACTAACATAAAATGGTGGCTAAAGTCATTCACTATACGCATCATGCCGAAAAAGGCTGGAAAAGTGAGACAAGTACTGAACATAAAGAACATGTATACAAGTGAAAACCACAGAAAACAAAACGCTGTAAAGTGGGACCCTACTTTTAATTTAGAATATGGGGTGAGTTAGCCTTACATGTCTGCTTGAAAAGTTAATTTGCTTTGATACTTTAGATAACAAAAAAAAGTTATCGTTAAGTTCAATTTCCTCAAAGGGTAAACCCTAGGGCTCTGCAAGTACTCGTATTCTGAGCTCGTTGCTTAAGCTTAAGTTCGACAGTTTTTTAGGCTCATCATTTTCGAGCTTCCACTTGATGTACTTAGTAATCAATTTTTAAAATGCAATAGAAAGCATAGTCTATTTAATTAAGATAATATCGGCATTCCCACTTATAACTTATTCAGTTGCTTAACAAATTGTTAAAAATTAATTCCAATGTTCCCATTAATAACGTAATAGAGCTTTAAAACCACTGTAGACCGGTAAATTTATTCAATATTGTCGTCCATTTTGAATTATACTTGAATGAAGTTGTTTACTTGTGTTGCCATGACAAAGCAATGAAAATAAAAATTTCTAGGAATATTACTAAATAATTGAATGATTCTTTTTACTGCTTTTACCAAGTCCCTTTCTAAATTAATAATTTATGTTAAATTAAATATCAAGAATATATTATTATACTAAAGGTTTTCAAATGTAAGATATTTAAAACTCGTATTGATTAATACATTTAGCTAAAAAACTAGCTCTAGTTAAGTAACTATTTAGTTATATAATTGTTGGTTAAACTGTTTAAAATCAATGTTGATCTTATTTTTTACATACATATTTTGCCAAACATATTTATATTAAAAAAGCATTTACTATTTCATATTGTTTGCTAGAAATATTATTTTAGTCATATTATTTTTAATTTTAAAGTCTCAGCATCAACTTTTAGAGGCATTAAAAGTTGAAATGGAGTAAATTTCTCAATAAAATAATGTCTAACGAGAGCTTTTATAACGCGCATAAAGGAATGGAAAGGGAACAGAAGATGTGATAATATACAATTAGAATAAGAAATAAAAAATGAAAGATGAAATACTTCAAATTTCTTTATTTATGATTCTTACATTTTCTTATAGGGTAAATTATTAATTTTTCAAATGAAAAAGTAATATTACTGAAAATTCAAACAAATGTGCAACTGTGGAAGTTTGTAGAAGTGGGAAGCGTAAACGTTTAATAAGACATGAAGAGAGAAGTGTGTTTGTTCTTATCTAGGCCTAACCTAACTATCCTTTCAGGTTGCCTTCCTTCACTATCACTTACTTTACATCACTGTAAAGTGTTTCTACACTGTCTTGTTATACATTTCCAAGCCATCATGCTATTATCTATTTTATTAACTTTTTTTTATAATCATTGTTGGTGTAATTTTAATGTCCCTATAGACATGAGTGTGAACCCATTTTAATTATTTTTTTATTAGATTTTATTTGAGTGTTGTTTATATTTTTAAATTGTGTTTTATAAGTGTTATTTATAATTTAAAACCGATATTTCCATTGTTTAACTTTCTTTTTTTCAAAAGTATTTACTCTTTATAAAAATGAATGTCATTCATATTTTAAGAACATGTGTTTTAATATACTTTAATATTTTAAATTATTAATATACTCAAACTCGGGAGCTTTCAGAAATACTCAACACAAATTAAAAAACTCAAGCTTGCAGACCCCTAGTATACTCAAACGTGTAGTAATATGGAAGGGGGGGGGGATCCAGGGGGTGAAACCCCACCTCAAACTTATTGAGAATCTATTTAGGATACAATTTTTGCTTGCAAGCACTGCCATTTTAACAATAGGTTGAATATAACTTTCAAGAGCTAAGAAACGTAATTCATGTGCTGCTATCTTTGATAAAAAAAAAACCCAACTGTAGTTATATAACTCAAGTGTGGGTCACTGTGAGACTGACATATGACAATGTGCTTAAGAAAACTCAAGCACAGGAATGAAAAGATTAAGCTGAAATAAACTACACTGACCTAGCATGTGCTGAATCTCAGGAACTGATGGTCTGATCTCAGAGGGCCTGCGGGGAACACTGGGGCTCCTACAGCGGGGTGGAGTGCGACAAGCTTCCACAAGCTCCTCACTGTCCACATGTCGTGGGACCAGTTCCCCCACCAACAATCGCTCTGTTGAGTCATCATCAATCCCTCGTCCAAGCCATCGGCCACATGGGAACCTTAACATATATATATCACATATTTATGTGTGATATGTTAAAAAAAGGGATGTGGTTAGGTAAAATGAGTTCTGCTAGACTTGGTTTTCCCAGGGAATATTATTTTTAGCACCGAGCCATACTACTTGTTCTGGCTATAAGCATGTGTACCAATTATGTTAAATGTGTTAGGGGTGAAGAAGATTGAATTTAAATAAAGTGTACATGCATTTACATGAAGGGAGAGTGATAAACCATTCAGCGAAAACCACCCTCAAGTGTACTCGACCAGGATTCAAACCCTGATTTACCTTTAGCCATGCTGCCATAGTCCAGTTTGTGTTTTACTCTCTTCTGCTGAAGAAAGGGACTGATAAACCCCAAAAATGTCATAATTATGAGTTTTGTTGTGTTTTTAATTGTGAACTTTGAGGTATAAAGTTTTCTAATAAGAACATAGGCCTTGCCCTTCTATCCTCTTTTCAATGTCTAATTTAATATAGCCATTTGGTACCATTTTTCCTAAGTATCACTGAGAATCACTAAGTATCAAATAGAAAGCGCTCCTTTTGAGAGGGCCACTAGGAAGCCAGGACAGAACTTACTTGTATGTGTGTCCTGTAACTTCATTCTTCACCACTAGGTGCTCCAACATCCACTTTGGGGAGAGGCCAGAGTTGTCATGACCGATACGTAATGTTGTCAGAACACCCAGATTCTTGTGCTGTTAAAAGATTAATGTTGTTAGCACTGCACAGAACTGCTTGTAATATTGTTAGCACTTGTAGTGTGCACGACTTCTAAACTTCGACTTAGCTTGGAAAATAATATCAGCTTCAACTTGGTTCGGGAAAAAATTCTGGCTTTGACAATTACAAAGCTTTGCCAATAATGACAGCTAGAACATTCCATTCATGTTCAATTATTACGATTCAGAGATGTTGCAAATTTATAATCACACTAAAATATGAAGTTGGTGGATTGAATCTTGTGATATTAATTTGATTTAATTAATTAGAATAAAATATCACAAAAAAATGCGCAATAAAAATATTTATAAGTGATTTTAGTGCATAAAGTTGCAAAATTAAGTCCAATATTTTTTTTTCAAGCACAGTCATTAACAAAAAAGATTTGAGCTTTGATTCATCTTAGAGAATATTTCATATATTCAATTAAAGTTTGCTTTGAATTGAAAGAGTAGACTTTACACACCCCTAGTTAGTTTTATTACAAAAATAAATCACAGAGCTAAATGTAATGTTGTTAGTACTGTCACATAACTATATTAAGAAACATCCATTACCTCTTTGTCCATTGGCAGCAGTGTAAAGTGTGAACTGTGTTCTTTTCATTGTAAAGGCCATATTGTGTTCATCCCCCTTTTATATGTTTCTATCCACCTTTCCTATACCTTCTTCCAATTATAACATAACTATATTTAGTATTTTTAGAATCATCACAGAGTTGAGTCAAGATCAGTCATTTACAAAAGTGTAGATCATCAAGAATGATTTTAGTGATCTGCAAGTAGTCAAATGTTAACTTTTTAACATCAATCTGAGTTATTGGGCTCAAGAGATTTATGGACTCTTCCTGCCTGGATGTTGTTTATTAAATGTGTGGTTCTATGTGGGAGAGAAGTGAGAAACAGCTAAACAAAGAGGGTAGTATGCAGAAGGTCAATGGAATGTCAAGGTCAGCAACTCAGCAAACTGGTTGTTGAATGTATGGAGTTGGAGCTATGAATAAATAAGGCATAGCAAGTAGGGTTGGGTAGATGCTGATTACCAACCAACCACAATTCGTCAATTACGACACAATTGGTTAGGCACTTTGAAACCGATTATTTTCATCTATCTTTAACTGTATAGGTGACTAATGGACTACCCAAATAATTTTAACCCTTAATTATTTTATAAATATTAAGTGACAACTAGATTTAATAATTTTTTTTTTCATTTAGCACTATTGTTTGGATAAAGTGTGTTATTTAAAATAATTAATAATTGTTAGCTACTTTTTGTGGAAAAGATGAAACACTAAACAGAGTCTTAGTCTTTTCTCTCAGATGAGGTCTAAAACACTTATCTACCTTTTATTCACTGCCCCCCTCTTTTCAAATAGCTGCCAAAGCATATTTAGCTTTTTGTTATGATTTTATTTTTGTTTATTAATATTTTTTACTAAGAATTTAATAAACAAAAAAATTGTGTATTTCAAATATTCATGTGTGTTTTGTTTACTACATTTGTAGAATTGTAAAGAAGATAAACCAAATGATTGGCATCAGCCTAGTCAGAAAAAGGGCTTATGGACCCGGCCTCTTATTCTAAGTGTAAAGTGGTCAGGGTTTTAGGCCCTTAGTTTTCAACTTTCATTTATAAAATTATATTAGTTTTTCCTTTAGTTTA
>CABFOV010006831.1:0-32128 GCA_902141375.1 Timema poppense | reverse complement strand
CCCTTTGCGCCCTACCACATGAAGATCTTGCCTTTGCGCCCTAGTACATGATGCCCTAGCGCATGAAGATCTTCCCTACTCACGTTAAATTTTTTTTTACCATATCTTCCAATTGGAGAGTTATTGTATTTACATTGAATAAAATTGTTTTGTTTTAAAATCTAAAAAGACACTAACCTTTTATATTGTTCCCTACACCGCCAACTTAAGAGTTGTTTGTACAAAATCAAGTGAATAATATCCTGAAGATTATATACATGGGCGAGATTTCATTCGTCCAAATAGTTATAGTTTAAGAAACAAATATATAAAAAAAATGATTACATTCGTCCTTATGAATCATATTTTCGTGCAAGGCGTCTTACTACCCATTCGCATATTATTATTAATGGGTAGGAGAGAGTTAAAGATAACTTAAGGATAAACTATCCGTACATTTTCGTGGAGGAAAAGTAAAAAAAACAACAAAAAAACGTATAATTAGCCTAATAAAACCCTGCTGATATTTGAACCCCAACATCTCCGTCATAAGCAAACCAGTCTATGGAGAGAGGGACATTGAATAACGTGTTAATTTAAATTTATTAGGCCTAAATATAAGTCATTTTCTGACACTCATATAGTATATAAAAAGAATGACGTTCCACTTATAATATTATTTTAAAAACTACATAATAATTTCGAAAAGAATATCCCATTTCAAATTCTCCAAGCTACCCCTTTCATTTATTCATTCTACCTTCTTTATCTACTTTATCTCGAAGGTTTTATCTCTTCCGCCTTTCTCTCTGTTTCTTGCTCGTACACACACACACACACACACACACACACACAATACCCCATACGACCGCTAGGTAATCACATTCTTCACCTGTTTTTATTTTCTCTGTTTCTGCTTCACGGACTCGAATCAAGTGACATAGAACGTGTAGTCCGCGGCGCGGGATAACTGTACAGAGAAGTGTTATCTTATTTGGGAATCTTAACTCTAGTCTTTTTCGAATATCTCCCTAGAGAGAAAGAAAGAGAGGTTTTGTTAGTTCTTTTTTGTTGTTGTTGTTGTTTCGTTGCCTCCCTCCTTCTCCGCCTTATAAATTATGACATGGACCAGTTCGCTCTCCGCGTAGAGTCTTGGCAAATTTCTCCCCGCGGCGGTGCAAGGTTGACATTTCGTTTGCGAGGAGTCCACCTAGATACGAGTACCATCCTGTACAGTCGCAATCCATAGGAAATGGGACACATCTCAGTTTAAAGCTCAAAGTACCAATTTAAATTGTAATATTTACTAGGAGGTTTCTAAGCACAGCGTACGTCTAAAACTAGCTTAGACCTTGTGACTCAAATAATGTGTTAGAGTAAGCTTACACTTATTTGGTAGGCTAATACCTTCCTCACGGACTTTCCATTTCAGAACAAACAATGGTTCACCCCCTAAACGTGTTGTTTAGCAAAACTAACTCCAGCTTCACAAATCTGCCCCTTTTAATCAACAAATTGCATATAATTTGAACTGGTAGTAAGAAACGATGATAGCAAAAAAAAAGTCAACTAATATTTTATTCAAACACGTCTTGTTCTTCTAGATTAAATAGCAATATAAAATAATTTTACCCTTATAGCTTAACTAATACTTCCCACACCCTTTTGGGTGTTCCAATACTTCCCCCCAAAAACGTAACCTTTAAGCTAAACTATCACTTTACCACAGTTTTGTTATAGTTTATAAAGTAACAACGTAAAGCAATATTTCTCTAATAATTAACTTATAGTTCTACACAAAATTGCTCTTTTAACTTAACTAATACTTACCTTCAAATTTTACATTTAAGCTAATTTAATACAATATCATAAGATGGCCCCAATAGCTCAACGAAATATTACACAGAAAACTTTCCCTGATAACTCGGCTCTGAATATATAAAAAGATAATCAATTTTAACCCAATATCATCCAACAAATGTGCCCTTGTAATTGGACTAATAAAACATTCCAATAGCTTAGAGTTCTTAAAGGCACTTATTATAGCCCTAAAAATCAACGTTTACCTCAACTACTATTAAATAAAAAAAATTTGTCCCGATTGCTTAGCTAATACAAAAAGCCAGATTTACCTTTTATTTCAAATAATCATCTATTCTAATGTAAGATTACTTGGATCACGGGGTTATTTGGATCAAAATAAGAAGTACATATTAGGTGAAGATACCTACTCAACGTAGTTTTATATTAGTTTGCATTGAAGGCTTATAATTATAGAGTGAACTAGTAGTTTATTAAATTTGTAAAATATAATATTTATTTTTTCTAAGAATTAATCGTCTTTAAAAGGTGAGGCCATACGATCGTTTAAGTTTTTGTTTTTGGATTATTATTCATAGCTTTAGAACTTAGCTGTGTTTAGTTCAACAACAAGAAAAATGAGCATATTCTATCTGTAAATTGCAGTTATTTAAAATTTAAAAAATATTTGGCTTCATGGGTCATTTGAGTTAATTTTTGGGAGCATTTTGGATAGTTATTTAATTTAATGTTTTATTGTAAATTAATCATATAGCTTCAAATTTATAACAAAAACATTCTAAAGTGAGCTTACAGAAATGCAAAATAGATATTAACTGCAGTGTTTGATTCGAAATTGAATCTGTGGTGGTAACATTATAAATTAAACCAGCCAGTAGGCAATAACTTAATTTAAATTATTTATTTTCATTCAAAGCACTTTATTCTACTTGAGAATATATTTATATCTAACTAAACTAGTTGTAGAATGAATGTCGACGATTTTATTTAGGACAACCCTTCAAAGAGCCATCTTAAAGCGTTCAGCCCTCTGCGATATTCAGGGCGAAGGAGTGGTGACAGTAATTTCTCAGGTCATCTCAAACTCTCAAATGAGAACGTAGTTAATGAATCGGCCAAAGGTTTTGATGCATGAGAACTTTCCTCACAACCAAAATAAAAGGTATTAAGAAAATATCTGTATTTCAAAAATATTAACCTGAGTAAGTATAGCCTGGCTTCACTAAAGAGAGAAAATATGTTTCGGCGTAAGTTAGAAATGGTGTCGCTTTGCGCTAAAGATGCCCCACAAGAAGAGCTTTTTTATTTTCTCCGTTTCCGTATTCACTATACAAGGTGAAAAATGATGGTTAAAATAGAAATGAGATCACCACAAACCTTATCAATTGCACTTGTTTCAACCAAATCTACTTTCAAAGTCAAACCTATATTATTTTAATCTCTCATGAAGATGGCAGCTAATACAAAGATTTCAAAAAATATTTATTATATGCTAGCAATTAAATTATAAGGGGCCGATTTCTGGGTGCTTTTCAAATACATAGCTATTATTATTTAGTAAGGTTGACTATTTATACAATTAAATTAACGTTTTAGTTTCATTAGTAAAAGATTTGAAGAACATTTAAAACTTATTTTAATGCTGTACCTACTCACCCAACAGCTATTGCACATATTATGTTTAGTGAATATGGATTTAGACGCAGTTTTCAAAAATGTGCTGGACCATCTTTTTTTTCCCCTTTAGTGAATCTATGTGGTACTACAGTTACATATGTTTCTATCATCGCTTTTCGTGAATATGACATTTATGATATTATTAGGCCTACTAATGCCTGTCAAAGATTAACAAAAAAAAAATATAAACCCAATTTGGTTGGCTCATGGTCTAACGCACCACTCTCACAGTAAACTATATTGCTGATGACGGGAATTTCAAGATTCGATTCTCGGTTGGGTTTACTGAATATGTCTTTTACGAAATGGTTTTCAATTCTTCCTCCAGACAAATGTGAGTACACTTCCTCTAAATATAACATTCCAAATCCCTAAAATCAATAGCGTTATCAGTATATAGACGTATAACCCGAAAGGGTAGCAAGACTATGTGCTAATATATATATATTATTGAAAAAAAAGAGAGTAGTGCCTAACATTACCAAAAACACAATAAACAAATCAAAAATTGAGTAAGCTCTACATTTTTAGAAGAAAAAAAACTAAACGAAAGAGTTTTAACCTTCTAGATTATGAGTTTCCTATAAAAACGAGTTGTATACAAATCACCCATTATCTGTATTTAACCTAAATATGATGACTTCGATAAATTATTAAACAATCAAGACCAAGAAAATACACAGTGTTTTGTTTTTTGTAGACATTCCTATCTCGACAAAAAGTCAAAAAATTACAATCCAGTGCTCTAACTGCTAATCGTGGATTACTGAAAATGGTGTTGGTGTATTTAGAAACAAGTTAATCTCTTTTAAATGTATATTAATATTTTGTTTGCATGCATATCAATTTAATATTAGAATTTTAAAATATTTGAAATAATTGTAAAATAATAAATAAGAACTTGATTCAAATAACCCTAAATATATCAAAGAAGTTAATTACACTTATTAGTAGATTTGTGGAATTGTTTTAATCAAAATTTTATTGAAAGTAATTCATAAGATATAATTAAACATATATATTTATATATTGGGTAAATATTCCTCAGCCTCATTATATTTAAATGACCAATTAACCCCAATCCTACCATAAAGATACTTGCCCTAAATCGATAGTACACAACAAATACCTTTTCCAAACACGTTGGTATCATAACAGATGAATACTAAGTTATTTTATTTATAGAGCCAGAAAAAACCAGCTAAGCTTTACATTTGTGTTAATTTGGTTTATTTAATCTTCCCTTTATAAATACCTGGGCGTATTAAGATGTATTAAAAATAGAGATATATCTGATACACTTTTAATCGAACCCTACTCTCTAATCAGAACTTTTATCATGCTTACCAATCTATTATATCGAATCCAAATCCGAGTCTACGGAAAAACTGTAAGTTTAAATTATACAAATTTCTCAACCAGTGATTTGATTTTTTTTTTAAACTTCAATTTGGTTTACATTAAGTGTTAAATTAAAATCCTAGAATCTGGTTGTTTAGTTTTTTATTATTATGACTGCTTGTAGTAAGCATTTCAGTATCTTTACATAGTAATTATTTAAAATTTTGATTTTATTGTTCATTTTTATAACCTTGAATATTTTCGAATACTAGAATTTAATATATTCTTAAGAGTTCCAGTTATTTAAAATTAAAAAATCGAAAAAGTAACCCCAATTAAAAATAAATCCATTATTTTGATGACAACAAACGTAACAAATTCAATAAAAAATGCTTTTATGAACAAAATAACTCAAATAGAACTATACATAACAATAAATAATTTTAAGAGCCACCTGGAGTCAAACTAGATTCACTTAGATTTACATAAGTAAAATGAGTTTATCTGGAACTTCAGAGTTTAAAAGAAGTATAAGATACAACTTTAGTTTTTATAAATCTTAAAATAGCCATTTGTCATATGTTAGTGGTTTTTTATCTCTAATTCTCCAATCACCGTTAATCCAGCTGCAAGTTTAATGACTTAGATCGTGTGATCACAGCTGTGAGGTCAAGTTGGTTAATAAAATACAAATAGTTAACAGACTAGTTCTGGAGCCATTTAACATAGTTCAATATTCCTCCTTTCCTTCTGTTACCTTTATCCCCTTCAAAAACCATTGCTATAAAATGTAGTTGCCCAATTAAATAGAATATACTAAAACGTAATATCTCGATGGTAAATGCTTTTGTTTATATCAATTTTAGCTGACTATACATTAAGCTATAAACACAATCATGACTTGTATTTTAGTTTGCAATCAACGGCAATATTTACATACTTTACTTAACATTCTGGTATAATAAAGTTAGATCAAACCATTAAGGTATCTAGTAGCCTTAATAAAAGAAAAATATCAGCCATATCAGATCCAGCACATCTATGCTCGATGTCCTTTATTTAGTGTGATATATGTCTTTCTTGCACGTGACATGACACCGGGTCGAATGTCCTGATTAAAATTGTGTTCTCTAGAGCTTAGTGTAATGTGCATGCATGTACGGCGATCCTCTACTGTGGGAATGTCACCTTAGGAGTATATGTAAAAGAACTGGAAATCACTTCTCCCCCACTCACTATTTCTAATTCTTAACATGGTGCTGTAACACTGTCACCGCTTTTTAACGACCCGACACGATCTTTCTCCAAAGCATTCACTTCGCTTTATAGAGCAGCTTCTTCAACCCAGGACACGCAGACTAAGGCTACAGTCTGTTCCTAACACAATAGAGAAAGTAAAGATTAGAATAAGGTCGGTGCAAAAATATGATTCTGAATTTGTGTACATCGTATAAATGAAACATTGTTTTGTCACATATGTAGACACTGTGTTTGGCATCAGACACGCAATGTAATTTATTGCTAGTAATGGAGAATGCAAAGCTTTAATCATGGCCTGGAGAAAATAANATTCCGACACTAATACGGATGTATTTACTTTGCCTTTGTCATAGCTAGTCCTTTTAATAAACCGTTAATAAGCATAGTGTTAATGTAAACATTTGAAACATTTTTTTTAAATTATTGCAAACTAATTTTACAAGGATTTTTAAAACGGCGACCTTATATTAGTGTGATAACATAATGATCATTAAATGTTGAAATGTGTTAACTCAATATCTAAAACAACAAAGAATCATTATATATAAAATATTTTCTTAGAAAAATATATTCTCCATATTTTCTAAAAATCTAACCCTATTTTTCTTGGTTCTTATTGATCTTAAACCAAGTGTTGACCTGCTTTGGTGTCTGCATGTTCTAAGGCGTCACTCTTTTATCAGATTTGAATGCCTACTACAGGTATATGGGGTTCGAGTCTCGGTCCGGTGTACCGAAGATATTTTTTCCAAAAGAGTTTTCTATTATTCTTCCATGTAAGTGCGGGTCTACTTTATATAAAATAAACCTTCCGCATCCATATTTCACTAACGTAACTAGTACATATGCGTATAACCTGAACCGGTAGTGTGACATGGTGCTGAAAAATTAGTACTCAAATATTTTACAAACACTTCTGCGTGGTCCATTTTTTATTATTTTATCTACAATAACAACAAATTACACTAATTAAATATTAATAAAGACACGCTCACTTTGAAAGAGCACCTGCTTGTCCGGTCTTGTGAGTGGTAGAAAAGTGTTTGTGCCAAGATCTTTCGATTCACTTAAAATAGTATTCTAATAGTTTAAAAGAACCTGTGAATTAATTATAGTTTAATGTTGTTGAAAATAGATCGTAAAACAATTTACAAGGAAATCACTTACCCTTTAAAAAGGGCACTCAGATGGGATTCGAATTGAACTCCCAACAGCACTGTTCAGAGCAAGTGAAGACAGTAGAAAACTCTGGCGCTAAATAGACTATTTTCATCTATGTAAATTTAATTTGTTTAAAAATAGAATTAGGTTTTACTACACTAGTTTTCATCCCTTTTTGATTATATTCCCAACTTATTAAAAGGTGTAAAAATAAAAAATAGCTTTGATCAACTTTGAATCAAGACTTTGGGTTTTGATTGGTAAATGGTAGCAGAGTTTGTTCACTCCTGGTAGACTCAAACCATTTCCAACCGCGGCGTTTAAATAGTTGTCAAAGCCGTGACAAGACGACACTTAGTGGACAATTGGTTCAATTTACATTTAAAAAAAGGGGGTCTAGAAATGCTTGTGATCGGAAACGTCCCTTGAAGCTACGTCTAAATACCAAGACACGAGAATTCCTGGAAACGAAAAAGAGGTATTTTGTAGAATACTATCAATGTCTTTTTGTGGGTGCTTCAGGCTTTTTAATTCATGTCTCCGTTATATGTTAGCGTCCTTGGCAAAGACACTTTCAAGGTAAATATGAAAAAAGGAGGCAGTACACACTAAATTATGTATAATTATCTTATAATTAGATTCATAATTATCTTCACAGTTTTTATTATTATTATTAAAAAAATAGCATTCACATTTTTTACACATAGTTATATCAGCACAGAACTTAATAACTATATCAACTCAAGGAACAATATTAAAGACAATATAACTAGAAATAGCTAATTCACACTAGTACAATAATTTTAAGTTTTTAACTACAGAGCTCGCTTAGACAGAAATAATTTCTGTTATTTGTTATTCTAAACTAATTCAGCACAACCTGAGAACGAAACTGGGTCCTGTAGCCAAATGATTGGCTAATTTCACCAATCATCTACTAAGACATCTACAGTTATGGTCATCACAAATGAAATAGAAGGTTTAAATATTATATTAAACCAAAACTATTAAGGTTTTGACACTCATAATGCACTGTTTTGTAGGTAAACTCTAAAAGTTTGAACAACAACTTAGAAATGTTATATGTGTGCACCCTTAGTCACCCGGCATATATCAACGTGGTAATAGAATTATCTCTAAACAGACTTTAAAATATATTATATTCTCTAAATTTAAAAATGACCTGGACACGAGAATCGAACCCGGGACCTTTAGCTAAGTCCGCAAATACTCTAATCCCCGAACTATCCAGGAGTGGTCCCGTACACAGGGTTATTCTTCACTCATATTTTAAGATAGAGTCTGCATTGGCGTATTTAGCTAACGGTTCTTGGTTCAATTTCCGTGTATAGTTGTCATTTTTCACTTTAAAGAATATGATATTTAGATACGGCTATAACAGTAAATAACAAATATAATAACTTGGTTATTTATTCCATCCTGGTATGTATATTTGTACAGTTGCCATTGTACATTTGGTAGCTTGAAACCTTACCAAATTGAAGAGGACTGCGCTGTCTGATAGCTCGTGATCTTACTGGATCACTCATATGTAGCTGACGACTTTCGCACGTCCGTTACAGACTATGCTTAAAATATGGGTTAAGAGTGAACATGAAAAGGGGGACGACTCCTAGATAGATCAGTGGTTAGAGCATTGGCGTACTAAGCCAAAGATCCTGGGTTTGATTCCCGTGTTCAATTTAAAGAATCTGACATTCTGGTAGAGCTATAACCGTAGCTAACAAATACAATATCTTAACTATTTAATCCATTATAAGTATATTAATATAAATATATTCATCAACTCCAGCAATATAAGTTGTGATATATTTTTTAATATCAGCTAAATTAACAGGAAGGGAGAGACGAAGACTTTGTCTTTGACACATCGCATTAAAAACAGTAACAGAGTGTTAGATCAGGACTTCATAGTGGCAAACATATTATGATAAACACGTTGTCGCCTTTTGCGTGGTCAATCCTGCACTTTGGGTTATTTTCATCAAGGTGATTTCTAGCTTCTCGTTACCATTGGGGTGGTATTCATCCTGTTGGAAATAATATTGTCACCGTCTTCATGCAGTTTTAGTGATCATCTAATTTTCAGTGACGAGTCGATATCACAACTTCGCGAATCTATTAGATATAAGGAAAGTATAGTTTATAAGAAATGTATCCACACTCATGTGGAAGAAATATGGGAAAAAATTTAGGGAAATATATTTTCAGTATAGGCCTACACCTGGCTGTGGAATGAACTCCGGACTCTCCCTCTGCAGAAAATCAAACTAGATGAGCTTGATATTTAGTTCACATGCCCACCAGCGTGGCCAAATATTTTAGTATTTTTGAAAATTAGAGCAACCTTAAAATGTAGTATGAAGGAATTTTGAAAGACGATCTCGAGTGTAAAGCTTGCTTTCTTAAAATAGTTTATAATTTGTTCATTTTAATTCCTCGCTACTTTACAGGCTTGCATACGTTTCAAGACCCCTCGAATCAGAAAAAGTTATTTTTGAATTTCCGTCTGTCTGTCTGTACCTCCAACTAGAGCCTAAACTGTGTTACCGATCGGGTTAAAACTTAGAATATAGGGTTTTCATAAAGTTACCCCGAGTGATTTTTGGAATTGGATATCTAACCCTAAAATTGAGGGTAGCTTACATAAGGTGAAAAGAGAAGAAATCGATTTTATCAAAAATGGCTTTAACAATTTTGGTTATATTTCATTTCCAAGCGTTGATAAATATTACAAATAAAATAGATACTCTCAATTTTTCGTCAAAATGAATTTAAGAGTTCCGGTTTGATGTTTAATTTCTAATTTTTTATGATATCTCCATATCTATTTGAGATATGAAATTAATTACCATTGCAAATATGTATGACTATTTATAAAAAGAATCATTAATTTGAAACAAATTTTTATAAAACCAATATATTTCAAGCTTTACACAAATATATAAATTTTTCAACTTTATGAAATCAAAGGCAAAGTATGTACTTTACAGAAGCGTAATTTTCTGTACCTCCGCTACTATTTGAGTTACTAAATAACTTATTATTGCAAAATTTTAGTATTGTACTGTATAAAATAAAACCACTTGTATTTGAAATATATTTTTATTAAACCAGTAGCTTCTGAGATATTGGCAAATATATTTATACAGTTTTGTGAGCCTTAGTTGTAAAGATATACTACTTAAATTTTAATGCAATAATTCTTTAATGTCATAGATTAAGTAAATAGGCTATTAATATGTCTTTCAAAAAGTTGGTGTTCTTTTTCCTTTAACTTCTTAGGGGAAATGTTTGTACATAAATAATCTATCTTTATGATTTTAGATTCAAAAGTCAATATTTCCCTTTTTTATTGGTCCATATTTATAAATGAATAATTTAATAGCAAATCGATAACCATAAGATGTGCAACCCCTAATAAAGTGTCGAAAATTTTAACAGGAATTCTAAATTTTAATACGAAGTGTGGACTTTTGGGGACCCAATATCAATATTTTTTATTGGTACAAATAAGGTGGGTGTCTCTGATATGGCCATGCTAATATGTGAGAATTTTGTAAATCGTTCTCAGGTGAATGGACTTTCATAAAAAAAATTGCACTCCCCATAAAAACAGTTTTATGCGAAATTTCAAAAGTCTACCTAGTGGCTATATCAGGAACATATGTACATGATATGGCCAACCTTGTTCTATGCTCTACATATCGTGATTTTTTTCAGTTTCATAGTGACGTTCTGCTCAAATTAGATAGTTTTGGTGTAAAATGAATAAACATAATACTAAATAATCCTTTTTGTTAATCAAAAGTGTATTCAAAACAGGATTTTCCATGAAAAATTAAGTTGTTTAAACAATTGGCATTTGCACTTAAATCCATACAATTCAGTCCATAATCCACTCTTATTCACGTTGTCAGACATTATTTTATATCTGAAACAAAAAAAAAAAGTTTTTATTGAGTAATTTTGGCAGTAGAAAAAATAAATGTGAACTAAACTTGATATGGCCATGGTGGAGGCCATATCAGGAGCAGGTCAGCTTTCACGAAATTCGTTTGATTATTTATGAACAACTCGTAAAAGATACGCCATCAACGACAACACCAAGAGTATTCAAAACTAAATAGAGTACGATGGTTTTCACGAAAAAAGTATTTGAAAAACATGCGTAAAACAAAGGAGACTTAGCAGAGAAAAACAAGAAAAGCTCCCACGAAAAACACAAAACAGGCCACTGACGACATATTACTTAGCCTGGCTGGGTGGGAAATGATCACGTGACATACTAGGAGACCCCTCACTGGATGCTGATGCCATATAGTGGATTTTTTGGTTAGCTAACTCACAATAGGGGGGTGGCTCTATCAGGAATGGCCATAACACGAGTACCCACTATATACGAGTATAAACTAGGACTTTAACTCTTTAAAAATATAATTATAAATTTTAAAACCGAGAGTCAAAAAATTATTTACGTAAGTAGAGTATGCAATTTTTTCTCAGGTTTTTTAGTGTATAATTATTATTTCGTATAATATATAATTCATTACGAGTTTTAAATAAATATCTCAATTTTTAAACAATGGAATGAGAAGGTCCACAAGGAGTTTCGTACCTTTTTTTCCCCTTTATTTACTCAGATGATAACATTCCAAACCAAATGAAATGAGATTAACGCCTTAGTGCGCGTGCCCATCGATTCGGATATAAGTAAAATAATCGTTTAGTTAAAATGTCTCTAGTTCAAATAACGATATCCTAGATGAGTGAGTACCAGTGAATGTGTGTGTGTGTGTGTGTGTGTATGTGGGCGTGAAGCTCCTCGTCAACTCGAACAATCAATACTGTTCAACTCCTTTTCGTTGGATGCTACCCGCCTGGTCTCTCTGTTTAGCAACCGGCGTCTTGGGTGACGTCATCAATATAGTTCACGGGATCGCCGTTAGATATCGCCACAGGTACTAGAGGGGTCTGTGCGATGTCGAGGCTGCTCCATTTAGAGATGCGAGGATCGACGCCGTAAGCTAAGTTTTCCATTTATTTATATAGTTTAATCATTTACTTTATTGTAATATCTACGTAAGTGAAGATGGTAATAATATAATATACAATTATTATTATTATTAGTGTTGCATTCTTAAACAAAACATATGGGTTTACATGGTTTAATCAGTTTTCACTGGCCATTAGACTATCAGCATTTTATTTTGCATCTTACTAATCAGTTTTATTCAGTTTAATACGATTTTATATGGCCCAGCTGGTACTCAAATACCGACCTAGATGAGATTAATTATTGAAATAGAACCGTATTTATTCGCCACAGTGATCCGAATATAGCCTTGATATTAAATAAAATTAATAAAATAGCAACACAAAAAACCCTATTAATAGGCCAAATGGTCTAAGTCGCTACTCCTGAAGTAGATAAAACTTCTGAAGATGGGGAGATATAGGTTTGAATCTCGGTTGGCTGTAATGAGGGTAGTTTGTCCAAGATGGCTTTCTACTCTCTCACCACATAAATGCGATTAAATTATCTATAAATATAACCCTACTCATACCTAAAAACCATTAGTGTAGTTAGTACATAAGCGTATAGCCATTGTGGTTAGTAAGACACGTTGCTAAAAAAATATTAATATAAAAATTAAGTTGGTATCTAGTGCTGGTACCAGATGGAAATTATAAAAAACAAAATCATTATAAATATTCACTATTTGTAATTACTTAACACAGGATTTTGATCTTTATATGCATCAGTATCACGTCTGACTATTGAGCTAAAGATCCTAAGTTCAATTCCAAGTATAGCAGTAAAGTGTGTATTAGTTATTTGAGACTTTCTCTTTCCCATCAACCGAGTGATGTATCTTTCCTTGAAACAATTTCTTATTTAAATCTTAGATTAATCTAATTATATGGTTTCACGTTAAATATCACTAATATATGCATGGGGCTCCCGAGATATCTTAGACATTCAAAGGAACAAGACATGGGTTTTTTGGTAAATTAACATTTATTTGAGACTCAATTAATATCAGATTCAGATATGAATACAAAATTTACTAAAACTTTTTTTCATATTTATTTGTCAAATAATGTTAAAGCGTATTCCACCAGTGTTTGAAGGCTAGATATTCCTGGATTTATATTGGCAGTGGCGGGTATGTACCGTCTTCTGAGTTTGGGACAACATGTAAGTGGGATCTATTCAGCCTGATGAGATAATGATGATGTTTATATAATGCCAGAATAAGTCTTAAACATAACTTTAGCCTAATTTAACCAAGGGAACAATTACTCCATTTGAGGAAACAGTGCATGGTATCACGAGGAATCAAACCTGATACCGCTAGATTAATATCCAAGAATGATGAACACTAGACCAAGAGGATATCCATATAGGCTTAATATTATGAGCTGCAGTCGTTAATTTTTATTGATAATATAAAACCTATATAATTATACTAGTAAAATAGTAAAATAATATGGAGCGCACAAAAAAATATGTTCCTATTTTCTAATAATCTTATCCTACAAGAATCCTATTATCGATGCGTAAAGATCTTATATTCTCAATAAAAACATGTATCTTTCATTTCATTTGGTCATTTGTTTAGTTGTAAAATTTTTAGAAAAGAGACACAAAAAGAGTAGAAATAATAAAAACCCGCAATTTTAGTCACGTATGCTAAATGTCAAACTCAACTAATATTATTTGCTTTTAACAGGGAGCTCCGTGCTCACATCCCTGCCGCAAAAGTGAGGTCATTTTTCCATAATTTGATTATTACTCTTTATCCACGTGTTAATGGTTTTTTTTTCAAAGTTATGTCTCCATCTGTATTCAATTAGTGCAGTTAGATGAGTATATCCCACGGTCTAGGACAACTGGGCGCCACAACAGCTGGGCGCTAAGAAACCCCAATTTTTTTATATTTTTTTAGTACACTTTTTTTCTATTATAATGCAATACACTTTTTAGAATATAAAAGATTACCTTATTTTTTATATATTCTTCAATTAAAATTAAAAGGTGATTTAGTCATTTTTGGGTTGGTTTAGAAAAAATCTTAGTAGAGGAAACGTAATTAATTCATATTTTTAAAGTTAACTTAACCTAACCAAATTTAACTATTGCAATGCATTAATACAAGACAAAGAACATTTTAAATATAATTTGATGTTGCGCATAGTAAAAGAGTGCATTTTTTGCTTTTACTCATCAATTTTTAATTAAAAAGAAAAAAGGTGCATTGCATTATGCTAGAAAAAAGTTATTTTTTCTAAGAAAAAAGTGGGGTTACTTTTGGTGCCTAGTTTTCCCGGCGCCCAGTTAACCCAGCGCCCAGTTGAGCAGATCCGACTTAGTTACTACATAATAGGTTATAATGTACATTAAAGGAATAACATACATGATTATCAAAGTGAGTTGATTAATTAATAAACAAGAAAAATGGGTACATAGAAATATAAGTTGTAAATATTCAAACCAGCCATTGATTATAATTAGAAAATTATAATTTATTATAAATAGTTAAATTGATGACTATTTGTGTGAAGCTCCTCAATAACAGGTGATAAGCACCTAGGAACACCCTACCACCTGCACTATTAGGTCATTGGTGTAATAAACACTGGTATTCGTAACTCGTTAAAAAAGGACCGCAGCTAATACTACCAACAGGATAATAGAAAATGACACTAAGTTATTGTAACTTAGAAACAATATCGTCAAGAATAACTTATTTATTCTTTATGCCAGTCTAGCTTACTTCAAAATTACATCACATTCACTAGCTAGATACACTCATAATCTTAGTCCTAGTTTTAAGGAGCTACAAGGTTGGAAATTAACATTAGCTAACTAGCAAGAATAAGAAATTGCAGTCAAATATGTTCCTTGAAGAGAAACCAATCCTTTAAATCTATTTAGTGGCTGATTAGCAGGCATCTAGGAGCAATTACTACTATGACCGGAACTTTCCTAAATAGTACTGCCAGTTCAATCAATAGTATAAACTTTTAAGTTAGCCTGGAACGGCTACAATAAAATTATTCATCAATGAGATCGACTTGAACACATCTATAGAGACCACAATAATAATAAACATAACCCCGTTAGCCACTCCTCAAAACTAATAACCCATCCACAGGTTGAGTCCCTCAAATCAGTACAAACTTAGACACCTACAGGATGGGTGTGAAAAAGGGACCCAGTTAGGTCGTAAAACAAAACAAAAGATAGCCTGGTAACTTCCATTGTTTTATCCTACTCTATTATATAGCCGCACCATGGTCAAACAGTCTAAGACGTCTGTTCATGACCCTAATATTTGTGACCTAGTCTTATAGACGTAGAAGGATAGATCGCTTGTGCACTATAATAAACTATGCCCGATGGGCATAGGCAAAAGTCAGAACGACTGACACACTTCCATATCATACGGAAATAGTATAAATGAGCACATAGATCAACTAAATCAATTATGCCGTAAGGGTATGCCATAGGGAAAAAAATAAAAGTTTCTTACAGTGAACATAGTCTTTTGAACATTTACATAGGATCAACCATGCCATAAGGGCATTGGGAAACAGTCAAGAGTTACCTACAAAAAACAGTCTTAAGGACGATCTACACTAAATACTCTACAGCTCCAGTAATAGAACAAGCAAACGCCTTAAGGGCACAGTGGCAATACAATATCAATTATGTTTCGATACTCATGCTAAAGTCCATAGCTCGATCTGCGGCGAGGAAGTGAAACGGACGCCACAATCATCACTGTCTTCTCTTAAGACTAGAGTAACGAGGAGAGTATCTCTGGTAGCAGTGTCTCCGACTAGTGGTGATTACAATATAGGTAAAGTGAACCAAGGACCATCTCGTATGAATACCAATGAGCCTAGGTGAATTGACCGTGATCATTTCGAGTAGTTTAGTTTAATTAGCAACGTGTCTTACTACCCGTTCGGGTCATACGCACTTACGCTAATGTGTAATAGTAGGGTGATTGTGAGATGAAATGGAGGACCTACAGTTTAACGTGGAATCCGAACCACGGTGAAGGCCTGGCATTCCCCACATTCACAAGCTGTGATTAATACACGTCTTGTCAGAGGTTAAGAAAGGGTTTAGCAATAAGATGAATCTGTACCGGGACCAAGGATTGAACCCCATACCCCTAGCACAGAAGTATGACACCTTTCCCTTAGACCACCAGTTCACCTAGATTTCCACCAATCTGAAGATTTGTTCAATTGTATGAGTCAAACTGCTTGATAGTCATTTTTGACCCGTTACATTATTTTCCATCCCAATTCCAACAAAAAGACAGCGCGATGTAAAATGTGATTCACGTGCAAACATCAGAAAGCACAGGCATCTATGTTTACATTGAGTCTTTTTTTAAATGGGATACTATACAAAGTCGTTGTGCGATCAATAGTCAAGTGTATATGTGTTTTACTGACATACTAACCTTGATTGTTTTTTCAAAGCTGCAAGTACTCCCGAGGAAGGAGAAATAGGGTAAGGGGTGCCCGAGTACAAAGAGAATAATGGCTAGAAGCATGCTAGAAAGGAGCATGGGGTGAATACATGTTTAGGGTGACCAGCTTCCGTTTCCCTTGCTATCAATATACCCACATTAATAGGATAGGGTTGATCAAGAAAAGGTTTTAGGAGAACTGTATCTGCATTTGCATGTAGGGAGACTTTGTGGTAATTTAAAAAAAGTATCACAACATTTATGGGTTTTTTTATTGTTATATTTAATAGGACCGGATCTTACTAATCGTACTATTTTCTTTTAATTATTCAGTGGATTTCTGTTAATATGGGCAAATCGGGACTAGGTTACTTTGGCTCAATTATTTGGCTGCCCCAATCAAGCGAAATTTAACTAATGAGCTGAAAATCACATAAAAACAGAGCAAAAATTGTGATTAAACTAAGAGTTGCTTTTAAAGAACGCACAAAGTATTTAATTTTTTATTGGTACAGATATTTATTTTTAAATAAATAAATTTAAAAGCAAACAAACATATAATGTACATATGTAAAATTAAGATAGTCAAAATAATTACTGTATCTAGCAAAGGTTACACATTAATAAGGGTTCTTTGCTTTGAAATAAAATATAAAGTGTACCCTGGCATATAGGCTGTTCTATAATCAATACAGCTCCAGTTTGGCGCTATACTAAATACAGGACGACACCGAGATCAGAATGGAATGGGCTAGTTTATATCATTCCCACCATATGCACATAGCTTTTTGTTCAATAGCTACCTTAAACACCCCACTTAAGTGGTAAACTGGCCTAAATAAGAGGAAAAAAAATAGGCTTAGTATTTGTTTTGTTTATGTTCTTAAAATTTTGTCCCAAAAATGGTTGCACCGATTAACAGGTAACCGGATTCCACCGTACCAATTAGTAAGGTATAATTTAGAGGTTGTTTATAAGCATTTTCGTGGAGGGAATGAGTAAAGCAATTAAATAAAAAACATGACCTTTATGTTAAACACAAAATTAAAAATATAATTTAAAAGATAAACATAAAAAATTTAGATTTCTTAATAAGGCATCAAAATATGAAAATAAGTCTTAATAAAGATTTATTTAAAAGCATTATTAATTTAAGATATGGTACATTAGCAAATTAGTATCGTTTCTCTCTAATGAACTGAGGATTCCTTGTTCGATGATATAAAATAATATCACCTATTTAATTGAATCCACACTTTTCAAAGCTCTGAATTTACCAACTGAAGAAAGGATAATATGTTGTTTCTATTATAATAAGTTATTGGTTTTATGCTAATATATACAATCGGTTCGGTAAGTTCACGTTAAATATTCCAAATAATGGTAAATCAATTTAACCCAATTTTGACCAAACTCACTATAAACCGGGTATTCCATAAGTTTATCAATAGTAAGTTTATTCTATGCTTATTTGATATAAATGATTATATTACTCAGATAAGGAATTCCTAATTTGATAAAAACAATGTAAAAAAAATTTCGGCACGAAAAAATTAGCACAAAACATTCAACTATACTTAAAATAATGAACAAGTTTGATTATATTCACGCAGTACTAATTAGGCTGATAAGAATTAAAAAATTATATTTTAACTAGAACAATAATTTTATTAATTTTGAAATGGTGTCTCAATAAATAAGACAAAATAATGCGTGACTCAACGAACGTCTTAAAATTTCCCTCACAAGATGTCTTCACCCCTCCATTTACATCCCCCTACCTCTATCATTCCTTTGAGCCATTACATGGCTATTTATCTTTTCATGCGTAATTACACTGCTCATAAATGACTAATTGCTACATCAACCACAGATACACCCCAAGTCAACCGACCCCCTTAATGCATTCTCATCAGAAATGTCGGTCTGGTTTACTTGAAAACTCTTAGCCCTCATTCTTCCTTTTAATCAGGGTTTGCCAAAATTAATTTCATGCCAACATTTTTATCTTTAAAGCAACGGTGACCTGATAGTCTAGGGGTAAGGTGTCAGACTTCTGTGCTGGGGTACGGGGTTCAATCCTCGGTCCCGGCACAGAATTATCTGATTACCAAACCCTTTCTTCACCTCAGACAAGACGTGTATTAATCACAACTTGTGAATGTGTGGAATTCCAAGCCTCCATCGTGGTTCGGACTCCACGTTAAACTGTAGGTCCTCCATTTCAGCTCACAATCACGCTAACACTACACATTAGCGTAAGTGCGTACAACCCGAACGGGTAGTAGGATGAGGTGCTAATAATAATAATAATAATAATAATAATAATAATAATAATAATTTAAAGCAATGTTATTGTTAAGAAGGTCACCAATACTTATATATTGCATCACCTTATACATCACTGGCTAACCTCGGTGGTATTGTAGTAAAGTTCTCTCCTCAGAACTCAAAATTTATGGGTTTGAACCCAGCTAGTGCTCACGGATTTTTCTTAAATGATAAAAATCAGTATCCCAACTTCCTTTGGAGTGGAAGCGAAGCAGTTGGTTCCATTCCAATTGTGGAAGATAAGAGAACCATGACAGTTTTGTGAACATACTTTTCCTTATAAAATTGATAGGCTCTTTCGCTCTCGCTCATAGAAAATCCTCGTGTGTTAATATAATCAATGTTTCAGAGCGTACACATTAAATATATAAAATAAATAAAAATAACAAATACTCTGCACCGGGGATCCCACAGTCTAGGATGCTATATTCAAAATATAAGTATTACTGGTTTTGGGGGGTTATATACTACTTTCCTTGACCTTATCATATAAATGCCTATATTATTAAGGGGACCACCTTGTGGACAATTGAGATTCACTACAGTCGTTCCGACGTTTCTCGATATTTTTAATAAAAATTGTTTCTTACTCGTATTTCAAAATAAAGTTTTCTTCAAAATGAAGATGAAAGATAACAATATACACCTTTAATTTCGAGCGGTATCAATTTAAATTATTATTTATTTAAAAAAAAATGTAAAACTAAATAACTTTCGCTAGTCACTTGTTGGCATGTCTGGTTACAGTGCTTCAGATAACCGAATTTATTTCCCGGTATGGCCGATACACTTATCATTGATGAAATATGGGTTTCTCCTTTCACAGTGGTCAATTAAAAACCAGGGGCTGAGTGTTGAGTCTGTTCTAGATTTAAGTTAGTTAATAAGTCATGTGCTGATATAATCTGTTGGTTCAGAAGTGCACGTTAATTTCACCGCATAAAAAAAAGATCTAGCTTTCAATTAGGTTTTACACCAATTGCCGCAGTTTATTGATTAATCTAACGGGTGCAGGAAATAAGATTAATACTTACTTAAACAAATGCATCTCTTTGCTGTTATGGTCACAACAGAAGAATTTTTTTTATCTTAGGTTTATTTTTGTTGTTTTGAGTCGTCAGAGCTGTAGTCTCATAAGACATATCCTAATGGGAAAACTTCTACCATCAGGACCCCTTATCTTCACAGGCTTCTTTTCTAAAGACAAAAAATATATACAAAAAATAAGTTTCAACAAAAAAAAAAAAGAAGGAAAAGTTAAGTAATGACGTTGCATATTTTATAAAATGTATTTTATCAATCTCTTACTTCAATTCTTAGCTGAGTTTTGTAAAACCCTGTTTGATACTTATCTGCCCTATACCTTTCCTTTTATATTAAAAGAACAGCTGATGCGAAGAGGCAGACTTTCTGACACATAACGCAAAGAGTCCTCAAACACTAAGTAAATGTCCCCATTCATGCCCATTTGGTTTATGTACAAACTAAGATTTATGAATGGGGGAGTGAGAAAGGGTGGGAGATACAAAAATAAGTGAATGCATTAAATAAGAATGACAGAACGACAAATTGACTTCTTCGAGTATGCTAGTCTACCCCCACAGCTGAGTGGATCCCTATAGGTTAAGTGGGTCATGGTTTAAACCCGGACAGTACAATATTCATTATAGTGTTGGGTGTTTGGTATTCGTTTGTTTTTACCACCGCGTCTTACTACCCGTTCGGATTATACGCTTGTTGGCATTAGTTATTATTGGCCTAGGTTGAGTTAGTTTTTTTAAATAGTGTGATACCAACTTTTGTATCCATGTGTATTAAAATTTTAAACTCAAATTGAACTTTTTCTTCGTTGACGAAAAGGCCAATATTGAAATCCCTTCTGATGTACTGAGTATAGATTTCCAAACATTATTTTTAATGTGGTTATGCATTTGTAACTTTATTTATCCTACAAATTCCTGTTGATGATTTTTAAAATACTATTACCATTATTACTATTATACAGTTAAATAGTCGTAGTGGTATTAGTAGAAGAAGTAGAAGTTTCTTGTATATATATTTCCTATATACGATATAAAATAAAAGTAATTTGTGTTTCTTTACTATTCGTCTATGTACCCGTTCGAGCTATACACATACACTAATTATTCTACTGGTGTAGGAATGGGAAGATAGAATTTTGAAAGAAAGGTACCAATATTTTTGGGGAGGGAGAGTGGTATTCCATTTAAGAAAAACCAGGCTCAGTACACACGACCAAGATTCGAACCTAGATCTCCCCAACACCTGCAATCCAGTCAAGGATTAGTGTGACGCACTTGACCATTCGACTATTGATACGTGTCCTAAAGTAGTTTATCCACAGTCCAAGAAAAGAAGAATAAGAATTTAAATAAATTAACTAGAAATCTCTTCTCCTCCTGCGATGAAAAACGAAATGTGTAAATCAGCAACAACAAATACGTCTGTGGGCCGAATAACCAATTTTTCAACTCGGAGTTGCGCGCACTATCCTTGTGTCCAACCCTGGTAGTGATATAATAATTCTTAATCCTATAATTTCAAGGCGACAGATATATTTTCTTAGGAAGATATTTCTTTTACAGCCGTAATGGCGGTCATTAAGCCACATTATTTGTCGTCGGGTGTTTCCGCCAACCACGTGGTAATGTCAGTTGTATTACGGACTTTTAATTAAACACAGCTCTGGAATCCCCTTCCTGCTTCAATTATTTTAAAACATGAGGGTGTTGCGGGTTTTTTTTATGATTTGTTTTAAAAGACGACGATATTTCTTATTTCACTTAGTGAATAAATATTCCAGGCAAGAAAGAAATACATTAAGCCATTATTAGGGCTAGCTAACTCTCTTGAATTTTGTATGGAATATTAGAGTATCATAAGTTTAAGAAGGTAAGGAAAGATTTGTTTATGTGACATTTACACCAGTATGTTAAATTGATACAAATAAGTTCCTGGAAAATAAATGTGTCAGTTTATTATTGTTATTATTTTACTGTCCCACTATCCGTTAAGGCTATACGCAAATATCTTAGCTATTTTAATATAGTAGAGGGATACTAAATATTTAATTTAGAGTAAATGTACAAACAGTTGCATATAGGGAGAGTGAAAAAATATTTAGGAAAATATCTCAGTACACTCTGCAGCGTTTTAACCTTATGACAGACCATATGTTTAAAAACACCTCCAGTGTGATTCGAAGCTCTATTAGTTTATAGATTCAAGTTGCTTTTACAAAAAAATCTATAAAACAATATAACAAATGAGAAATATATCGTAGTTTGGACTATAGCTTTAGTTTTGAGACGTCTGACCTATGGCATTTGATGAGTTAGAGTCCTATTTAGATAAAAGAAGCATTCTTGGCAGTTATAAAAGTTTATAAAACCATGTCTATATATTTATAAGTAAGGTTTTGTTACCTGAAATTGCTACTTTTGGTAGTTAATATTAATACCTATAAAATAATACTAACAATAAAGTAAAATTCTATTAATTTTTGTATTTTATAAATGTTCCTTCATATCATAATCCTAGTATACTAAGGCATATTATGCTTTATTAGGTACACCTGTTCGCTTGAGCCCACATTTGTATCATACACCATTTGGTAATATAAAATCTAGATATGTTTATTTGTAGAGGCTAGAACTCCAAAACCAAGACCTAGAAAGTTTAAACTTGGCTTACGTATTTAAATAAACCTTAAAATGTGCAACTAAGATGTACTTTTATGTATAATTTCAATTTCTTCTGAGACTTACGTCTTAATCCATATGAATAGCTGTTATTCTTTATGGATATAATGTATTATTGAATATATTAATAAGTTATTTTCTGTCTGGCTTGATTACCAAGAAAAAATATCAAATTCAAACCCAATGAAAAATTACATTGCACATTTCAACTTGGAATTCAAAGAGAAAGAAAAGAAGATTTCTTAGTCACCTGTTTTAATAGTTTAATTTTTCTGGTTCGTCTTCAAATTAATAGTATAGGTAATAAGTGTTTCTTTATCAAATAATAAAAGTTACTACATTGTGCATATCTACAACTCAAGTCTTTAAGAGACATCAGACACCTTTCAATAGCACCGGGAACCCTTATATGACATACATTCACTGAGTAATACAAATTATATATGGTGAAATCTCTTAGTAACGGACACCTTTGGAGATCAAAAATATGTTCGTTATTAAAAAATGTCCGTTATTTGAAACAATATGAACATGGTTTTGACTATATGAACTTATATACTGTGGATATTAGCTATAACAGTTGAAATTTTTGAAATTTTCCTTATAGGGGGAAAGCAGGACTGCTCACACATCACGTGAGACAATGGCATTCTTAGAATTCCTAATGTAAAATACTGTACAGTGTATATGAACTGGTGTTTTCAATTTATTTTCTGCTGTTTAAAGATTTGTATGCATAATTATACCTCTCTAGCTGTGCATACGCCCCTTTTTGAAAAATTCATTACTGGGCAACTGTTTAACCGTAAGTCAATGTTATTTTTCCGGGGAAATTTAAACTGTCCGTTATTAAAAAAAAGGGGGGGATGGGGGTCCGCTATTTACAGATCTCCGCTAAGGGAAATTTCAATGTTATATTATTTACCACGTTTCTTAGTTCAAAATAGGTGTCATCCCCTTGACGGAGTGGTAAGGACTTACAGCTAGTCTATAGGAACCTGGTTAGGCGTTAGACAGTACATAAAATATTACAGTGCCTTTGTATGGGTTCCTTATATGAACCAGCCAGCTCTGAATTAAAATAATTCAGTTTTAAGTATGTCATTTAAGATTAAATTTAGATTGTTAATATTATTTTAATATAACCCTTTGTTTTAAAAATAGCACGTTGATAAACCCAAATTAAATTAAATGACCAAATCCTATAGCTGTAAAGTTTTGTTTCTTTGAACTGAACCAGCTTTGATAGATTTATTTAAACAAACTCACATGGTTTGTAGACATAAACTAATGGGCCGTCTAAAATACCAACCCACTTTGACATCACCGATTCCCCCTCAAATAGCCAAGATAAGAGGGGTATGAGGGGGATAGCATGTCCTCATATTAATTGCGATGCTATTTTCAATCAACCTAGCCTCACCCCCTTCCATGGGGCATTGATCGCCTATCCAGGAAGAACCATGTCTCCCTACAGACGGAAGCATCAAAGAGGATGTAGAATTTTTCTTTTACCGAATTGAGAAAGAGTGAGGAAAAGGATATATATTTTCAGTGTGGTTCGTATGAGGGGGTAAAGGGAATGCCTCCTGATTAACGCTGAGTCATTTGGAAAAAAGGGTTGCGACCTCTCCCTCCCAATACCTCCCTGACTTCACCCCCTTGACAACTTCGTTTAACCTCACCCTTGTGTGACATCAAAACTCCCTTTTCAATATTGGTATGACGGTCCCATGGGACTTCTACACCATGTTCCACGTGGCTATGACGGCATCAAATACTTTAAAACCAAATAAAGAGACGATTTTCGCTAAATATAGGTGTGTTCTGAGCTCATAATATTGAAATGAAAGTATTTGTTTGTCAAATGATGTATCTCAAACGTGTATTGTGTGATTTTAACTCATATTATACCATGTCAAATGATGATGAATAAGTTATGTGACACCCTATAGTTGGTGGACTCTAACATACCATTAAAGTTCCATGTATTACATTGCTTTTATGACTCCCTTATTTGCCCCTGTTTAAACAAACAGTAGACTACATTCGAAATTAGTCAGGAGGCGATATGTAAAGAAACATACAGGGGTCATGCCTTTAACATTTAAGAGGGTTGTAACTCATTGCCTATAGTTATATTCAAAGGGTTCAACGCTTTAACTCCAGTTGATATCGTGTTTGTTTAATTAGATAAGATCAGGTTTCTATATTTGACACGGTCACAAATTTTACCATTGAATGGATTGAGATTTATTTTACCACGTCCTATCCAATTGTATTTACAGTTAAAGGTATGGCATGAAGAAGGCATGCTTTAGAAGAAATGTACCAGCATTAGTATTAAGAAAGAGTGGAGAAACATTTTGCATAAAACATTTCTCGATAATCCCTGTCGGGATTTAACCACTGACCTCTTCCTCACCAGAAAAACTAACTAGAAAGGTCTCACATTACATTCACATTATCACCGATGCCACTGATTTTCATAGAAGTAGTTTTAGAGAAAATACAAACTTTTCTTGTGATCAACATTGACATAATGTTACTATAATATTATATATACTATAATATTAATTAAAATATAATAATAAATTATATACTATAATATTAATAATATTATATACTATATTATTAATAATATAATAATATTATATACTATAATATTATAATAATATATACTTTAATACTATATACTATAATATTATTATAAATATTAGTTTTGACGTCAGTGGTTTTAGGGTTAGATTCTCGCTTCAGGACCAGATTATTATGGGTTCAAACCCATCCCGGGCTGATGGATATTTCTTGAAAAATAAAATTCTGTAGCACAACTTCCTTCAGAGGGGAAGTTGAGCTGTCAGCTGCATGTCAATTGTGGCGTGTATAATAATTAAGAGCCCTGGAGTTTGTGTGAAAATACCTTTCCTAGAAAAATTGGTACTCATTTGCTATCGCTCATAGAAATTCTCATGTGATGATATAAAATTATCAGTCGGTTCAGAAAGTGCAAGTTAAATACCTAAGAAACTTATGTAAAGGCCTAAATATAGTTCTTGATAATACACATCAAAGGTGACAGCTGCAGAATACATTACTTGACATATAAATACGTGAACATAGTTCTGATAACTTTTATAGCTGTAAGTTAAGTTAAGGTAGCCCGTTTTATGAAAATTGGTCCCAAGCTATAATGATTATTTATTTGTTTTATTTATTGTATATATTTTTTATATTTGGCGAAGTTAGGCTTGTGTGTCTTTTCTTATGCTTAACCAAGTGGTGTTATGTATTCATATGTTCAAGCTAACTTTTAATTTATCTATTACTTTTGTCATATAATTTAGAAAGCTCACGTTAAATAGCCCCAGTAAAACAACATCAGCTCCTAAACGAACTTCAAAGTATATCTTAGGATAAACAACGCCATTTATTTAGCCTTCCCCAGTTCTAAGAAGCGAGCACGTTTCTTACCATGTGGTCCACAGAAGAAGTTGACAAGGCGAGATTGTTTCCATGTCACTGTTTGTGTCACATGATTTACAAGCACGCGCACATTGGTATTTGTAACATATGTGACATGCGGTGATTCAAACGCACGGGAAAGATTACATTTTGAAGGTAATCAAGTAAAGGAGTTTTCTTGTTTGAACCGACGATTTATATTATTATCTATATTCACTTGATGCATTGAAAACTATACAATAAATTACATAAGAAGTAGACCTGAAGTGGTGGCCGAGAACTCCAAAGCCTTGGACACAAATTGACACTTAGTCACTATCAATGGGGAGGAAAGAGTTAGGCTCTGATCTGGGCTCACTAGAGGTAATTTTTCCATCCTTTCTCCATGCGAGTGTGAGGGCATTTCTTCCAAGCACTACCCCTCATCCAATAAATAACCATTGTGATTAAAAATATTTTTCCAAAATGTTAAATCTTATGATCTATTATATTATATATATATGATATAATATTATATACATACTATAATATTATATACATAATACAATATTATATAGGTGACCTGGTGGTCTAGGGGTAAGGTGTCAGACTTCTATGCTGGCGGCCGGGGTTCAATCCTCGGTCCCGGCACAGATTTATCTGATTACCAAACCCTTCCTTCACCTCTGACAAGACATCTTGTGAATATGGGGAATGCCAGGCCTCAAACCGTGGTTCGGATTCCACGTTAAACTGTAGGTCCTTCATTTCCTCTCACAATCACCCTACCATTACACATTAGCTTAAGTCCGTATAACCCGAACGGGTAGTAAGACGCGGTGCTAATAATAATAATAATTATTATTATTATTATATTATATACATAATATCATGTATAAGATTATACATTATATTACAAATTATATTATACATAATATTTTACTTATATATATATATATATATATATACACACACATCCAAGCCTATACTAATATATATAACTATACACGACATATTTATCATTCTTGCTGCGCATACATTCTGCCACACTTACACTAAATTGCATCGTTCTCCTCCTTACTACATTAATTCATAGTGTACGGATAGCCTGGGTGGGTAGTAAGACGTGGAATAGAGCACGTTTAAATATGTTTTAATTGTTTTTAAAATTGAATTCTTTTACTGAAATTAGCATCACTAGATATGCATTTCCTTTTTTTCGACTAGCCGGGGAAGGTATGTGTGTAGTGGTTTCATCCATCATGTTACTCTTCATCCTTTATATACGCGAATATTGGCGAATTTACTCAGAATTCACCAATATGGATCTCATTTTTATTATTATTCGGTTCAAGACGCGAGTGGCGATCATATTTGCAATGGGGGCACGATACCGGTAATAAAGCATATTTGGTTATTTAGTTTTAGGTTCTTTAACAATGATTAGTTTCTTAGCCTTGCCGTGTTCTTTCCTTAGCAATGATTAGGTTCTTAGCATTGCCGTGGTTTTTCCTTAACAATTATTAGGTTCTTAGCCTTGCCGTGGTTTTTCCTTAACAATGATTAGTTTCTTAGCCTTGCCGTGATCTTTCCTTAACAATTATTAGGTTCTTAACCTTGCCGTGGTTTTTCCTTAACAATTATTAGTTTCTTAGCCTTGCCGTGGTTTTTCCTTAACAATGATTAGTTTCTTAGCCTTGCCGTGGTCTTTCCTTAACAATGATTATGTTCTTAGCCTTGCCGTGGTCTTTCCTTAACAATAATTAGGTTCTTAGCCTTTCCGTGATCTTTCCTTAACAATTATTAGGTTCTTAACCTTGCCGTGGTTTTTCCTTAACAATGGTTTGTTTCTTAGCTTGGCCGTGGTCTAAAGCATTGAGGAAATATTTTTAATTTCAAACTTATACCTCCTTCTGCACATCTTTGGTGTTCAAATTTAAGAATACTTGGGAATCAAGCTCTGGTACAAAAATAGTAAACATTTTGTACACCAACATCACTTGCTAGATCCCCCTTAATAATGTTCAATTTACAAACGTCATTATTCCTAAATTTTCTATCTTTACAATGTTCATAAAAATAATCGTACCAGGTTATACGTTGGTTCATCAAAAGGGCTCGTGCCGCACAGAATTATGGATCGGATTATGTGACTCGGAAGCCTGATATGTTGAGCTATTCAAAGAACTAATGACAACATAAACCAAAATAAATTAAAGGATTTGTTATAAGAAAGCTAAGCCCGTGCATATCGAGTTTTGGTCAGAATTATTTTAATATTTAAAAATCTGGCACATAAACAAACTTACCTAATATTATCTGAATCTTCATATAACTTAAGAGTATTAAAATTAAGTAACTTGATATTTTCGATCCAAATTCTATTTAAAAGATACCTATAATAGAAAAAATAGGAGAAATAGTCTACATTAAATAATATTTTTTATTGTTAGAAATTTAAGCATTTCTTAGACCCGAATATTTTGCCTGAGGATAATTTTAAACTTAGATTGGTAATGTATTTTAGGAAACTCCCATATTTGTGATTAGCTTTGGTTAAAAATCAAACTTTTTTTTTCTTACGCTATACTTCGTGAAAAGACATTGACACAAGAATACCAAATATAAGCCTTTTTAATGGAAATAAGAATATTGAACATAGTATATCGGCAGATATTCCCTTTTATCTCGCGAGATTCATACATGTGACACACATGTGGCCTCAACACGCACACATGTCGGCCCGTGCTATAAATGCGACAATTAGTCAGAGAGATGTTGCTTGCTGTCAAGACAAGTGATTTGACTGACAAGTGAAAGATGTCTTTTAAAGGGGTAGGAAAAGAGTGAGGAATTGGAGGAAGGGGAGGGGTTATTTTATCATCTGGTGATGGGAATGCAATACGAGGCGTTAAAAACATACTAGGAGAAAGGGAGGTGAGAGAGAGATGGGGAAAGAAGAGACTTTAGGATCCCTGGGTAGATGGTCTCAGGATGGATGTTGTAGAGTTCTTGTTACGAGATGAGATTCTCTTTTAAGTTTTATTTTACTCAATATTGATACCAAGCAATAAATTTGGGCAAATACATGTATTTTAAATATCTCTTATTAATAATAAAAAAAAGATGAATGTGAAATATTTGACACCTAATGGGCTTTAAAATGATATATTTGCTTACTAGTTCTTAAGTTTCGAGTAAATTTTCACTGATATACACATTGAATTTGATTTTTCAACTTATTTTTAGACACATACTAATATTGATTAATATTAGAGGAAAGAAACAAAATGTCTTCAAAAAAAGGCAATATCTTATTGCTATAATTTTAGTGAAATACACATTCTGGTATCTTAAAATAACAACAAATTATATATTTATCTATTCTTTTTAATATCCTAAGTTATTCGATCGCATATTATTTATTGAATTTCTACATAATACAAAACTCTATGCTGTCTTTAAACTAGTTTTTCAGTAATTTATAACCCTATATTGAGTTAGGGAAGAGACTATAAAGGTGTTTCTTAATATATCAATTCACTCCCTGTATGCTAATCTTCATGCATCCAAGGAATTTTGTCAGCCAGCAACACCGCTCCCAGGTGCCCTGATTGTCATTAATGCTGCAGGTCCAAATGGAGGGATTTTAATAATATAAATTGCATCTAATATCTTATTTTATGCTTTCAGTACTATGATGATGAAAATACCCATACAAAACTCAACAGTAAAGTATTCTCATTAAATCAGAAAAAGTTGGGTTTTTACAAATTTAAAACATCTTGTCCAATTAATAATTATATTTCTTATATAAGACATTTATTTTTCTTTGTGTGGGGTTTCTACTTTCTCTCGACTCCTCGAAGAGAAGTGTTGTGATAATCCAAAATATCTGTATCACTAACTAATTTTTTTTTTTACCGATTAGGATAAACCTTGGTATCAATGTTTTTATAAGGTTCCCCAGAGGAGTTTTTGGAATTAGAAAACTAAAACAAAAATTAAGGGTATTTTACTGCTAGAAAAAATAGCTTTTTTTTTCTCAAAATCCATTTCAAACATTTATATAAAATTTTGCAACTATACTTTTTTAGTATTAAATCCCAAAGGCGTTTTTTATAGGATACTCTAAATATGCCAACATTTTCAATTTTGATTATTTTTCTGTGTCTAATTTGAGTTACGAAATGACTTATCATCGGAAAGATATGGTACCTACTATACAATATATAACTCTTTTGTTTAAATAATATTTTTAAATAACTATTAGTATCTGATCTATGATCAAATATATATTTATGGCGTACTTTGAAATATTTAGGTTAATTGATTGTTATGCTCTGTGGTGGATAGAGAGACTCCGCATTACTAAATGTTTCGGTAACATTGTATATTATTTATTTATGCTCTTTGGTGGAGTGTTTCTGCAATAATGCATATTATTTTGCTTCACAAATATTACTTGTTTTTAGTAAATGTCTTTATTTTAAGATTAAAGTGAGAGAATGTCTGTGCGGTGCACCAAACCAGTTATTTGTCTGTGGTTGGACACGAGATTAATGTATTTTTTTATCATTGATATCAAAGATTGAAACATTTTATCCTATTTATAGCATATCAAATAGATCATCCTAGATAGGTATTCACTAAGATTTATTTGTGATTATCACTTGCAAAGCCCGTTGTGAATAACTTAAAATCCATTTTATACATTCTATTCGCTTTCATCTTTAGTGGGATTATTCTTTATCTTTAGTTTTATTATAAATACCAGAATTTACCAAATTATTATTCTTATAAACATGTATTTAGAAATATGCTCATAAAAACTATTAACATAATTAATAAACTATTTAAATTGTATTACCATATGCATCACTTAGTATATACGAGTACATTACATGATTTTATATGTTTTTTAAATAAATATTTTTTAATTGCAACAAACAATCTTATTGTTTCAAATTATTTTGCATAGGTTCTCTCACACTCTGTAAAAAAGGAAGAATATTAAACAAAAATAACAAAACGTTAGTTTAATACATTTAAATAATTTAGCTCCCATATTTTATCTTATCATGCCACCATTTATATCGCGACTTTCGAGAAGATTTCTGCTATTTTTCGCCACCCTTCAAAGCAATTTATTGTTCATGAAAATCTCAGATAACATCTAACAGCTCTCTACAAACCTACTATAATAGGGCGTACCTTTTCAAGCGGAACAGTTATCAATAAATTAAAAGTAAACTTTTTCCTTAAGACAGGAAATACCAAACTTTATTTTTAAATGAGTTTAGGAAAGTATAACAGTTAGACTCTTGAAGTTTTCTCCTTATTAAAACCGATTGAGAATTACATAATATAAATAGCATACATATTTAATAAAATATAATTATATCCATGATCATATATTTAAAGTTTTATGATTACTAGCCAATAAATATAGTTTTTTTATTATATGTTTCCAAACATATCTACTCTATATGATGCACCATTTTATATAATTATTATAACCAAACAAACTTGACGGCCTGCCTCCTCTCATTAAAATGGCCCAATAATTATGTTAAACTGGAGATTATATTTTCATTCTCACTCTGATAAAAGTTAATGTAAAAGTTTTTTTTCTGCAGCTTTTCCCTTGAAATAAAAGCAAAATTATAAATAATAAATTATTTTTACTAATAAATATCGATTTGTAAATGTTTCTAGATATAGTAAATTGTTCCACTGCTCTTAACTATTAAATTTCCTAGTGGAGTCTAAATGTATTGTTTGCACCACGTCTTACTACCACTTCGGGTTATACGCTTAAGTACTAATTACGCTAATGGATTAGGAATTGGGAAGGTTAAGTTTAGAGGAAAT
>CABFOV010006830.1:0-32135 GCA_902141375.1 Timema poppense | reverse complement strand
TTTGCTGGTGACGGGGGTCAAACTCGTCTTATTTTGTTTGCTGGTGACGGAAATCAACTCATCTAATCTGGTTTGCTGGTGAAGGGCTAGTCAAGTTTCTAATACCGCCCGGAAGTATCGAGTTGTTTTTTTCCAAAATGGTTTCCCTTCCTCAACCCGAATTCTAGTGCAATTATTTTAAGCACTACCTTCCTCGTGCTTCCACAATCAGTTTAGTAAGTAAAGGTGTAATGTAGTAGGTAAAAAAAGACGAAGTGGGAAAATAAATAATATTTACTAACACCCACGCTCAAATCAGGTTCATTTAGTTAGTTTTGCCGATGATGTGGAGATCAGAGTTCAAATCTCATCCGGGTGTATTGAAAGTGAAATTTCCAAAATGATTTTCTACTTTTCCTTTACGCAGATACATCTACCTTCCTAATCCCTACCACATATTAGGTTGTCACCATAAGTTACGAAACCGTCTGGTGTGAGATTTTTGTTTTACTCCAATATACCCCAGACAATTGCGATCCCAACGCCCTAGATCACTCGTGAAGAAGTCTCATCGATGCTTTCTATAGGCAGATTACCACTAGTATTACCATTCTTAACGATCAAATCTCTACTCGTCAGTGTATACGCTATCCCACCATATTGTATACAGCTGTCTCTTTTGACAAAAATAAAATACCTTTAAGGGTTCGGTCAGACTGACAAGCGTGCGAGCGAGCGCGTGATTAGCAGATAGCTCTCGATAGTTGTTGACAAGGAGACAAAGGTTCAAATCTTGGCTCACTGAACTGAGGGTTGTTTTTGACAAGTGATTTATTGTTGTGGTTTCCTCAGCCTCTCTACACGCTAATGGCGATTCTTATTTGTAAATATCTACTTTGATTATAAACATCTCAGTTTAACAAATATAGGTATGGTTTATGATCTTACCAATTAAATTATGCCGTTAGTAGCAAGTGTGCTAAACCTATCGATAGTAATAAAAATGTCAAATTGAGAAGTTTTCCTATCACTCAATGAACCAACATACAATAATATTACCTAGCGCCTGTAAATTAGACTGTACCGGGTCGAGCGCGGTTCAGTCTGGCCACCTCTCATCACAACCAATGTGTTATATTTTATACTTTAGTCGCTCGCTCGCCCAGTCTGGCCGTCCCTTTAGGAACATTGGCAACACAACATTTATTGCACATCACTAACACTACTCTTCAGGGTACTTCTTCTAGGTATGTTATATTCTTGTTCGATGCATGCTTGTTGATGTACATAAAAAAAAAAGATCATCTAGTTAAATATCTCTTATAATCCACACGCAAATTTATATTTTCTGAAAGAGCAGACTGAAAAAAACATGACGATATAATTTTGAATCGATTGAACTTCATTTTGATGTCAAAAAACGTTTTAGTTTGTATGTAAACACTAGACAGGTAGCAAATCGTAACTAATTGACCCCAATATTTTTGTACTTGCTATGTCTATTATCAAAATGGAACTCTAATGAAATTATTCTGTAACATCCCAATCATTTAATTACTATAAACATTTTTAGCAATCAATTTTATATTTTTATGATAATCTAATTTTAATTTTAAGTCAGAAACATTAATTTTATTGTTATGTTTAACCGATAATAAATAAACGATACTTTTTTTGTAAATTGTTAAAAAAAAAATTCTAGCCAAGTTTGAAATTATTTTCCTAAAATTTTGAGTATATCGAGATATTTTTTGAGTCGTATTTCTTTCTTCGATATGTTTTTTTTGTCACTCAAAATAGTTGAATCTTAAAAAATTTCTATTTTTCCATGGAAATTATGTATAAAAATAATTTATCAACAAAACAGCATTTTGACTAAATTTATGATTTAGTCAATTTTAATAGGGAGCCCTACATCTCCGATATCTATAAAAGTTACTAAACCAACTTTAATTAATTAATACGTCATACCATGTGATCTGCACCTATTATTTTTTGATATTATAAATACTTAAAAATAGCACTAATAAAATAATAAAATACTGTCAATGTTGGCTGTAAAAATATTTGTATTTTTTAAAAGGCTCCGTTTATGAAAACTGAACTGTAACGATTTAATAATATAAAAGCGTTTTAGATAAGTCGTTCTAAAAAAAAAAAGCAACAAAATGAGTGACACTTTTTGTATATCTTCTTAATGGCTACTTATAAGGAGATCCAAATTTAGACGAGTTTTGTTCATTTATTTTTCTTTGAAGAATAAGTAATATCCCGCTGGGCCTAATATCCACTTGCGTCATCTTATTGGTAATGTTTTAAAGGTCAAGATTGTTTCTGGTCACGATCAATATCAAACACGAGACTAAATTAGACACG
Organism: Timema poppense; assembly: GCA_902141375.1. Lineage (NCBI taxonomy): Eukaryota > Metazoa > Arthropoda > Insecta > Phasmatodea > Timematidae > Timema > Timema poppense. The sequence goes on along the minus strand of CABFOV010006830.1, from coordinate 29,780 downwards.
CCATCTCCAGATCAAACTAATTCACTGGCTCAATCGAGAATTAACTTTATTACAACAATAAAAAAGTAAAATTAATTTTAATTTTTTTGTTTCTAGTATACGTTTTCGATTTAATGTCAACTTTTCTGACAAAGAGTTTTAAAAGTATAAATGACAGATTTCATAAATGAAACAGATCCACTCCTTTCAGATATTACGTCTCTATGCGCTCTCAAGCGACGTCAATACCAAAAGTCTGACGAGAAATCATAAATAACTTTTTAACGTTTCCAATTTTGCGGCCATCTGGCCCACACTAAAATCCTCCTCTTATCCGTACATATATCCGTTGTTGCCAGCAAGGAGTTGGGAGGGTAGAGATACAGTAGCCTCATGACTTCTTTGGTGCTGACTGACAGCTTTGAAAAGTTACCAGACCAAATGTTGTATCCCTACACCAAACCAGATGATCTGCAAAAATATGAGTTTAGCAGCTGTCACTTCTGACAGACAATAATTTAGGTATATACCTAAATGTTGACTGTCAGAAGTCAGTTGTGAGCTGTCAGTCAGCACCAAAGAAGCCACGGGGCTACTTTACAAATACAAGAAAGAGGTTGTTCCGTTAATGCTTTCTGGGAATTTTTCCAACTATTTAAATGTAACACGTGTACTAGAGATATTTCATATTTTAAAATTTCAACTTTAGTTTAATTTTTCCTTGATACAAAAAGCTTTAACAAATAAATTGTAATAAAATTATAGCGGTGATTCCAGTTCTATTCTTAAAGTTACATTCCAACTACAGCGCTTGTTGGTTGTATGTACCACTAATATAGGGTCTGTTGTAGACCAAATAAGGTAGTTTAATACTTTAATGTAATAGACACGGCCTAAATTGATGTGTGTTTAACATTTGTTGTGTTCTGGATTGCGAATGACAAAACGATTGTTGCAAGGTGTTGTGATTAGCTAGTATTATTATTAGCACCGCGTCTTACTACCCGTTCGGGTTATACGCACTTACGCTAATGTGTTATGGTAGGGTGGTTGTGAGATGAAATTGAGGACCTACAGTTTAACGTGGAATCCGAACCACGGTGGAGGCCTGGCATTCCTCACATTCATAAGATGTCTTGTCAGAGGTGAAGGAAGGGTTTGGTAATCAGATAAATCTGTGCCGGGACCGAGGATTGAACCCCGGCCGCCAGCACAGAAGTCTGACACCTTACCCCTAGACCACCAGGTCAAACAACTATAATATATGCGCTGACAACACAGTGTGTCAGCAGTCCTCGCGGTAAATCGGGCTAGAAGCCAGGATAAATATAATGTATCCAAGTTAACAGAGCTGACTAATCACCATCGAGTCTAGAGGGTCACTCTGCCCGTTTTAAGAGCTACGCGGGTTAGGACGCTGGATCATCAATACGTGTATTGGAGGGATACCGTCAAGCCCAGGGTACCAGGGTTCATAAACCACGTAGGATCACCTAAAGGTCAGTCAGCTCATTGGTTAAGCATTCCTTGCATACTTCGTTCTGTCACGAGCTTCTAAGTAAATGTATTACGTTTTTCCCTATCCTCTAATATTTTTATCAACATTACGTTTTGTAATATAATATAGGAGTACAATAAAAAGTATAAAAACCCAAGCCGGATGTCAGTTACGAACCTACATAATAAGAACCCAGTCACTTCCCCCATCCTCGGCCGCAACCCATCCTGACAACCTAGGCCCACAGAAGGAAGAGAGGGAAGGGAGACATTAATATTATAATCTATGTCCATACGAATACATTCCTATTCCTTGAAATTCAATCATATGAAATTGGCCAGTGGCGTACTCTGATTTGGTGGTAACGGATAGGAAAGGGTCCGTCTCACGGCCGTTTGCATTGAGGGTGTTTTTTACCCCATAGGGTTCCTCCCTCTTCCTGCTTGTGGATGTCGGCACATTTCCTCTATTCTACTTTTCTCATTCCTTCCCCTTTAGTGTAATTAAAATGATTTTATCCTTGACGGGTCATTTCACGACTTTTGAAGTGACCCTGAAACGGGGATGACCGCGTGCAGAGAGGCGTTCCTTACCTACGGAATCAACCGGAAGTTAGTCTCACTCCCCCCTCCTTTTCACGATAGAGTATCTTACGCACGTGTTGACCTGCGGCTCACGATACGCTCACGGGTTGAGGAAAGAAGCATTTTTAGGTAATATACCTGCATTTGCTTGAAAAAAGAGTGGGAAACCATTTAAGGAAAAAAAACTCGTTGACACGATCAGGATTTTAATCCCAATCTCCCCGTCATCAGCAAGCCAATCTAACACGAAAGTGACGCCTTGGACCAAACAAATTAGTTATTTATTCAAATGAATGAATGTCTCCTGCCCCACAGCAATCATTATTTATATACTCGTGTTCCATTTTCACAAATTATACCCAGGGCTGTGGAGTCGGAGTCTGAAGAAATTTCGGGTGAAGTCGAAGTCGGTAGAGAGGTACCGACTTCGACTCATAGGAATTTAGTTTTTTTTGTTAAGAAATTGTAGTAAACTAAATATTTTGTTTTTATGTTCTATTAACCAAGTAGCCTGATGACTCAAGTGTTGGCGATAACTGCCCTGTGCTACAATTTCAGTATTTAATGTATTTCCAATAGTTATAACAAATTTAATGTGTTCAAATTATTTTGATAAATATTTTTATTACTTATTATTAATATAAATTTGCCATTAATAAAGGAGTCGGAGTTGGAGTCAAAGTCGGACAGTAGAAAAAGTAGGAGAGTCAGAGTCGAAAGTTTAGCCTATCGACTCCGCGGCCCTGATTATAACTACACGAGAAGATAACTTACGACAGTTTATCTTCTAGCTCTAGTAGACTTAACACCCAAAGAAAAATACTTCTCCCTGATTGGTTAACCAAAAAGCTTTGCGTTTTCAACATTCCGTAAAACACTGGGCATTTTCAAGGACAGACGAAAACAATTTTACAATAACATACAAAATAACTAAAGCAAAATTATAAAATCACTTGGGAACTAAGAGCCAGAAAAAAAGATAAAAAAAACCTGGTGCTGACTTTCCCCGTACAGTTTCATAGCATTACATAAACACAGGGGAGTGGAGGTCGGGACACAGAAACTTTCAAAAATTACTTATATCCATATATTACAAAGGGAAATTTTTAATTACCTATATGTACACATATTTTTACAGCATATTATAGACGCCAATTCATAATGTAATAATTTTCACAAAAAGAAGATAGCAATTCGTGAAAGTGAATTATTGTAGCTCGCAAATCAAATCAGCTAAAAATCTTCCGAACGCTTAAATATTGACTCAAATAGGTTTGTGAGAAATGACATCAAGGGAAAGTTTTTTTAGTTGAAAACACGATCATGTTTGATCAAAATGTCTGACACTTGAATTCTTATAGTGAAAACTTAATGTATCAATGTTTTGAGTTTTTAAATCCTAAAGCCGCGCAGTGTCCCCTGCGAAAAGCTTTATGGCTAAATACAAGAGGCACACGGATCTCGGGGAACAAACGATAAAGAATTGACAATAAATCGTTTAATGTCCTCATTCACACACCAACAAACACACACATAAATGCAAGACGGACTTATGCTACCTTACAAAAGATAAGTAAGCCATTAAAAAAGCATTATGACATTTAAACCCGTGCGATTTTTTCGTACTTAATTCAGTACAAGTCAACCATTGCCATGTGAACGACTCAACTATCATGGCAACTATTGGCAAAACAAGTAACTGTTATATGAAATGGGTGACCTGGTGGTCTAGGGGTAAGGTGTCAGACTTCTATGCTGGCGGCCGGGGTTCAATCCTAGGTCCCGGCAAAGATGTATCTGATTACCAAACCCTTCCTTCACCTCTGACAGGACATGTGTTAATCACAACTTGTGAATGTGGGAAATGCCAGGCCTCCACCATGGTTCGGATCCCACGTTAAACTGTAGGTCCTCCATTTAATCTCACAATCACCCTACCATTACACATTAGCGTAAGTGCGTATAACCCGAACGGGTAGTAAGACGCGATGCTAATAGTAATAATAATATATGAAATGTGTGCGTAGTTTGGTAGAAGCGCAGATCCCAGTTTTCACTGGTGTCTAGACGTAGGAGCAGAAAATATAAACGTTATCTTATATTAACAAACTAAACAGTGATTTCCCTGTCTTTCAAACAAAAGTAAAACGAAATATCTTGAGAATTTGAAAATTAGTTTTGAAGAGTGTATACAAAAATATATTTAGGGTACAATTTATAAGAACTGTACCCGCATACGAGCGGAGAAAGTGTAAAACAGATTATAAAATTAAGAGCCAACGTCTTCGCCACCGGCACACTAGATCAGACGAGGACGACAACTAAGCCCACGTGCACACCGACGCAAATCGTCATATTAGTTTATTTTAAAAAACATTTCACACTGAATACATCAACTTTAATTCTATCAAAGTAAAATATTAGAAACATAGATCTATCTTCAAACAAATAAAGTAGATATTGGTTGAATCCTAAATTTCTTGAATTCAAATCGTACATTTTCTTTCTAACCTTGACTCTAAATTCGAACCCCTAAATCTTTAACCTCTATAATAGGTTTGGTTGTAGTGTTATCATTCTTGCTTCTACGCTGGAAGCCAAATTGTAATGTCATCTTTATTTTCCTCATGCCTACACGTCGGAAATTAAGATTTACATTATTTTTTTCGGGTTCTCTTTTCATGTTTGCACGTTGTTCGCCATGGGATGATTACGTATATATCTTTAGGTTTAAACTTTAAACACTTTTTAAAAAACAGGTATATGCATTATGTTTGATTTATTCAAATGTAATTACACTCGACTAACAAGAAATTATCACAGTCGGAAATAAAATGCTTTTAATACGCGGAAGCTTGAAAGTTGGATGTTTGCTTGCTGCGGACTTTAGCTACAGCGGGGTTACAGGCCAAGTGAAGTTGAAAGAGCACTTTTCCTTGTTTATAGTCAGAAAAGAAGGCGTCCAGAATTTTCCAATATCATGAAACCCCACAATGATTTTGTCAGCTTTTAGAATCGAGAGAGAGAGAAAACCGCTAGAATCTGACAGTGACGTGTTTCTCACAAAATACTCGGAAGAGGGGTGGAAACCAGTTAACAAAGCTATTTCAAGCTGGCAACACAGTCTCTTGTCAACACATAAAAAATAAAATGACTACCCATGTTTGTTGAATCAGAAGAGAGGGTTTTATAACACATGGATTCATTAAGTTTAAAATATTCTAAAATTGTAGATTAACTTGAAATATATTAAGAGTGGGAACCTTTGATTTGGAATATTAGGAAAGGTAAAATCTATATCATTACATGGTGACACTGATAAATTATGTTCTTTTGTTTCACATGAATCTTACATCATTAATTAATACTAATCTGCATTCACTTAATCTTTGTCTTTTTTTTGTCTTCCAAATTACACAGGTCTATTTAATTTCTTTTACAAATTGATTTTAATTGTGATTTAAAGTCAAGGTCATATTGTAAGAGAGTTTTTTATTATTTATGAATCTTGAATCTTTCGAACACCATAGGATTTAAGGGATTCGAGAAATACAAAGATTTGAGTGTCTAGTCTCTAAAAAAAGTAATTACTTATCAGGCTAACAACAAAACATTCGTATACAAATGAGTATTGTTTTATTAGTTTTGAAGCTTCAGGATTGCCTGCCGATGTATGATACGTCCCTTCAACGGATTCACCTGTTTAGCTGCCGTTATACACAGCTAATACGTCAAGTGTTATTGAACGTCATATCTGATAACAACTTCAATAAACATCAACACGTTTTATTGTGCAGCGGAGGTTGACTCACTGCCAACATGACTCAGTCGAGTTAAGCAAGATCTGACTTACATGAAAATAGCATTAATTTACCCTCATCTAGGTGACACTGGTATTAGAAGTAGTGATATTTTTTATTAATACACTACGCCATTTATATAAGTATATTTAGGGGCGCAACCAGGTTATAACTATTTACCTGCATCGATGGGCACGCGGAATAAATGCCAGGCTCATATAATCTGGTTTACTGTTGACGAGGAGGTCTGCGTTGGAATCCCGGCCGTGTTTGATGAGGGTGGTCTTTTCCTAAGATGGTTTACGCACGTAAGGGTACCAGCCTCGTACTTACTTCATTAGCATTGTTAAATTAAAATACACATAGCCCAAAGGGGTGGTGAAACGCGTTGTGAAAAAGTTTATAAGTTCAAGTATAAGGGAGGAGAGGGTGTGGCACTAGGTATAAACTTCTAGAGGTAAACAAACAAAGTGTTAACCCCAGTTTAGAGGTTATTAAACACAAACAAAATGTTTTAATTAAATAAATTACGAGAATCGAGATTTTAAGAAAATATTTGGGCTCGGTAATATCCTCCTATTTTAAAGACTGGAATATTATGGTTAAACGTCAATTGATGAACAGAATAATATTGCATTCAAAATGAAGGACTTTCTTTACCTGACATAAATAAAAAAATCATCCAAAAATAGGGTCAAAATCGTATGAAAATATTTATATACTCAGTGTCATCCTTGGGTATAGCGTGATAAATATAACAAACATAATAAAATAAGCGTGGCGCTGAATGTGGAACGAATCAAGTCAAAGTGAGCTCAGTAGATGAATTAGATAGGAATTTTGTGAGAAAGCAGCCAATAGTATTAAGAACGTAAGGGTGAAAGTGGAAAAATCGCAGGATAAAACTGTGAGAACGTAATATGAAGGATTGCTGGACGAAAAATAACTTTACAAAAGTATAACTGGAATGTCGAAATAAATGCTAATGATATATAAAGTGCTTGAAACAGAATAAAAGTGGACGTAGTTGGGCGCGCCAAAGATGTGTGTTGATCTGCAGTGGTGGAAAACTTAAAAAGAGATGCGTGATAGAATCAACAGGTGAAAGAAGCTGTGAGAGAAAAGAAAGAAGCATACAAACAAGTATAAAGGATTAATGCAAAGCTAATAGAGTAGAGTAAGAAAGAAATTAGATTAAAAGAAGGAGAAAGTATAAAAAGTTATTTTGAATAATATAAGATTATATCCTGGAAGTTAGTAACGAGTACAAAACAATGAGCGCAAGGAAAAAACCTATGTCATTAAGAATGAACGAAGTGAGATAAACTGGGATTAAAATCGTATAATAAAGCAATAAGGATAATATTTTGAGCAATTATACGACGAGAATGTAGAGAAAGTAGCAGGAAATAGGGAAAATGTAATGATGAGTGAAAGAATTAATGAAGCTGAGGAGTTGAAATTTATGAAAGTGTTAAAGAATGGCAAAGCTGCACGGGTATATAGGATCACAAGTGAAATGGTTAATTGTGGGGGCATGGTACTACTTACCACATTGTGTGAGTTGTTCAATGTGTGTGCGCTGGGATTTTGAATGTTCCTAATGACTGGAAGAATGCTGTCAATGTTCCTTTGTACAAAAGCAAAGGAAGTAAGATTGAATATAAGAATGCGAATGGATTGACAATTAACCTAATGTTGGACAAGGTTATGTTATGCCCCCATTGTTGTTTTATGTATTCATGGATAAGTGTATGAGGGATACTTGTGAGGACGTGGTTTGTGTACAAATGATCAATGTGAATGTGAGATTGCTGCTGCTATATGCATATAAAGCCGTTATAATGGCTGATAATGAAAGTGACTTGCAGAGTGCATTAAATAGATTGACTGCGGTGACAGGAAGAATGGATCTTCGTATAAATGTATCTAAAATTAAGGTGATAGTTTTTGATAAGGAAGGATCAGGAAATTATTGTCAGTTTAGTATAAATGGAAAAACTGTTAGAACAAGTTAATGATTTTGTGTATCCGGAAAGAATGTTTTGTATAAATGGAAAGATATATGGTGAAATCGACAAACGGGTGGGTGAATGCATTTCGAAGAGTAGATGGATGTAGGTGGACTATTGAAAAGAATGAAATATCGAAAGAGACAAAGATGGTGATATATAAAAGTGTGTTGACGTCAACATTTTTTTTATGAGGGTGAATGTGAGTTTTTCAGTTTGTCAGAAACACAAGTGGTAGATGAATGCGGTTGGAATGATATATCTAATAAATGTATGTGAATAAACTCATATTGACAGATACAGTAATGATTGGGGGCTGAAGGAGTGCGGTTTGAAAGCGAATCCAATAGGTCAATGTAAAAGAAGTGTCTTACGTTGGTTTGGGAATGTTGAGAGGATGAGTGTAGATCAAGTGACGAAGAAAGTGTGTGCGGATCAAAAGGAAGAGGTAGAACATGTAAGACGTGGTTAAATGGTGTAGATGAATGTGTGAAAATGAGAAACATTAATAAGAGTCTTAAGAATAAAAGCGCATGTATGACTCGGGTTATGTATGTTGTTGAAGCGAAGGGGGAATGCAAGAATAGGGAAAGAAGTGTGTAGAAAGTTAGTGCGGATGGATCAAGTACGGAAATGTTTATTGAAATATACGAGTATGCACAGTTTCTTGCCTATCCCTTCAGAGAACGGCGTGATTATGTATGTATATTTATGTCTACACAAAACAGTAAATTTTAGTGGCCCCAAATCTTCAACAACAACTTATGTTTTAAAATTAAATTCTCAATATTTTTTTGAACTTAAATTCTACAATTTTTTTCTAAGATTTTAGAATTCTAATTTCTTATAGATATTAAAATTTTAGGTTCGGTATTAGGGACCAGACGCTTGAATCAATCGGATCCGGGATTCGTAAAAATCTAAAAAAAAAAAGTATTCCGAATACAATTACTAAGACCTTGATTTGATATAGCAATTTTAAACAAATTGATAAACGGAATTATACAGACCTGTGTAGTCGGGAAGGTAACCAAATCATAAAAAAAAAGTAATAATATAATTAATAATTTACCAAAATAAGTGTTCGCCTTGTTTATGACGCAAATGACATACAAACAAAATAGCATTAGTCAATAGCACCAAGCTTTAAACAACTTTTTTTAAATTTAAATATTTTACCTTGAGCTAAACTTGTGCATTTAAAGATTCGAGGATTTGAAAGAAAATTTTAGTTTAGATTTAGATTTGAGAATAGTAAGTGTGTGTGTATATATATATATATATATGTGTGTGTGTGTGTGTGTGTGTGTGTGTGTGTGTGTGTGTGTGTGTGAAAGGCAAACGTGAGTTCATTATAAGTTGTATAAAATTGTTGAGTCGAAGTGGTTTCTGGAGAATTCCTTAGCTAACCTTCGTTTGTATGGGCCAACTAATAATTTATACCAAGATGTTATCTCTCAAAAAGAATCCTTAACATGTATCGTCGCTTGTTTTCAAAACCACTAAAAGTATTTTTAAACAGTTTCTTAGTATTTTTGATCTATTCGCAAATCTGACAAAGAAAAAAAGACTCTTTTTTTTATGAAGGCATCCTAGCCTTGGCTGCTAAGTCTCTCCACTTATTTAGCCAAAAAATGAAAACAATGAAACAGCAGTAAGTAACTCGCAGACAAGTACAGACAAGCAACGGAGCGGGACGGTCAGATATGCCGAGGAGACGGATATTCAGAGGTCGGATGTAGAAGGATCTACAGTAGCCTACTGTATTCAACATCAACCAAAGACCAACAAACTTATCATAGATCTGTCAAATTTGACATCTACCCTCAAAAGCGACATCTTGGCGTATGATTACTTAAATGTCGATTTATCACTCATCAAACTGTACAGTAAAAAGTTCTTTCTTTAACAATTCAGCCATACGCAACAGTTATTCAAGGTTATTATATAGTTTGTCCACGGTGTAATGTCCTTTTCCAACAGTTGAAAAATTACTTTAAAAAAAGTTCACATATATCCACCAAGCAAATTCATCATTTGGTCGTTTTGGCAACATATCCAATTAAAACCACTTAGGGGATCAAAATGGTAGGACGTATTTGCGAATCGGATGACTAGGGAACATAGTTGAAAAACTTTGCAACCTACCAAAAAAGGACAAAGTTAACCATTAATGGACACTAAAAAATCATCAATTATACTTTTAAACTTGTTAAAATTGGGGATTCTCAAATCCTTGAATACCTCGAATTCTTAGGGATATTCGAGATCGCAGTTAAAGAAAATATTTTATTAAAGACTTAACATATTTATATTAAAACACTTAATAGGATTTTTTAATGAGTTCTAATACTTCCACAACATTAGACTATTATTATAGGATAAACTTAACAACCAGACCCCATACCACCAGTTTAGACTTTACTGTAAACAATAAAATAAACCTATTGTCTCTTTTATTAAAAAATAATACTGTGCTTTACTCTGTGTTAAAAAAGTGGTCTAGCCGCTTGGGTGGCCGCTTGGTCTAAAGCGTTTAACTCTTGCAATAGAATGCCGATGACGTGAGATCGGGATTCAAATCCCGGTTGGGTGTGCTAAAGGTGACTTTTCCCAAACGGTTTTCCTCTTTCTCCCCAAACAAATGCAGGCACACTTCCCTTAAATTCGACATTCCTAATCCCCAACACATGAGTGTATTATTATTATTATTATTTAGCACCGCGTCTTACTACTCCGTTCGGGTTATACGCTTTAAGTACTAATTACGCTAATGGATTAGGAATTGGGAAGGTTGAATTATAGGAAGTGAGCCCGCATTTGCATTGAGGGAGAGTGGAAAACCGCTTAGGAAAAAACACCCCCAGTTCACCCGACCGAGATTCGAAACTCGATCTCACCGTCCTCAGCAGTCGAGCTCAACACGACTAGCGCGTTAGCCAACTACGCCACCGAGGCGGGTCACAACAGTGTAATTAGTATATATGCGTACAGCCCGAACGGGTAGTAAGACGCGGTGCTAAAAGAATAATAGAACACGTTATCCGTATTATTAGAAGCCAGATCAAAAAGGCTGTAGTTATAAAATTTATATATATACATATACATATATAAATATATGTAATATTTATTAAGGTAGTCAACATGCAGTTTATGAACGAACTGATTATATCAATATCACACTTGAATTTCTATGCGTTATAGCGAAAGGACCTAACAATTTTGTCAGGAAAAGTATTTTCTCATACCTTCCAGGATTATTTTTCATGCCACAATCGACACGGGACCAACGGCTTTACTTCCCCTTTGAAGAAAGTTGTGCTACGGATTTTTAACGCTAAGGAAAAATTGGTCGACCCCGGATGAGTTTTAACCCACGAACATCGGCAAGCACTTTCCCCAAGACCAATGAGGTCGACTATATTTATAAATTAATTTTGTAAAATATGTTATTATTTCTTCATAAATACATTGTATTCACTCACTACTATTTTGTTTTACTCGGTTTACAGATATTTTTAGCCATCACCATAGAATTTGAGACATCAATTTTATGTGCCTTTATATAGCGAGTGAGGTTAGCTCTATTATTGCCCTTTGAATCAAACGCCAAAGACCGACACGGACCCGAGTGTCGCCTTGGCGAGAAAAAGGCGAGGGCATCTGCTACATTCTCAAACTTTGGCTTCCTCGGATCGTCTCTGCGAGAGTGTGGATGAGACATTACATCATCGGATCGTCTCCGCGATAGTGTGGATGAGACACTACATCCTCGGATCGTCTCCGCGAGAGTGTGTATGAGACATTACATCCTCGGATCGTCTCTGCGATAGTGTGGATGAGACACTACATCCTCGGATCGTCTCTGCGAGAGTGTGGATGAGACACTACATCCTCGGATCGTCTCTGCGAGAGTGTGGATGAGACACTACATCCTCAGATCGTCTCTGCGAGAGTGTGGATGAGACACTACATCCTCGGATCGTCTCCGCGAGAGTGTGTATGAGACACTACATCCTCGGATCGTCTCTGCGAGAGTATGTATAAGACATTACATCCTCAGATCGTCTCTGCGAGAGTATGTATGAGACACTACATCCTCGGATCGTCTCCGCGAGAGTGTGGATGAGACACTACATCCTCGGATCGTCTCTGCGAGAGTGTGTATGAGACATTACATCCTCGGATCGTCTCCGCGAGAGTGTGGATGTGACACTACATCCTCGGATCGTCTCTGCGAGAGTGTGGATGTGACACTACATCCTCGGATCGTCTCCGCGAGAGTATGTATGAGACATTACGTCCTCGGATCGTCTCTGCGAGAGTATGGATGAGACACTACATCCTCGGATCATCTCCGCGAGAGTATGTATGAGACACTACATCCTCGGATCGTCTCCGCGAGAGTATGTATGAGACATTACATCCTCGGATCGTCTCTGCGAGAGTGTGGATGAGACACTACATCCTCGGATCGTCTCTGCGAGAGTGTGGATGAGACACTACATCCTCGGATCGTCTCCGCGAGAGTATGTATGAGACACTACATCCTCGGATCGTCTCCGCGAGAGTATGTATGAGACATTACATCCTCGGATCGTCTCTGCGAGAGTGTGGATGAGACACTACATCCTCGGATCGTCTCCGCGAGAGTATGTATGAGACACTACATCCTCGGATCGTCTCCGCGAGAGTATGTATGAGACATTACATCCTCGGATCGTCTCTGCGAGAGTGTGGATGAGACACTACATCCTCGGATCGTCTCCGCGAGAGTATGTATGAGACACTACATCCTCGGATCGTCTCCGCGAGAGTATGTATGAGACATTACATCCTCGGATCGTCTCTGCGAGAGTGTGGATGAGACACTACATCCTCGGATCGTCTCCGCGAGAGTATGTATGAGACATTACATCCTCGGATCGTCTCCGCGAGAGTATGTATGAGACACTACATCCTCGGATCGTCTCCGCGAGAGTATGTATGAGACATTACATCCTCGGATCGTCTCTGCGAGAGTGTGGATGAGACATTACATCCTCGGATCGTCTCCGCGAGAGTATGTATGAGACATTACATCCTCGGATCGTCTCCGCGAGAGTATGTATGAGACATTACATCCTCGGATCGTCTCCGCGAGAGTATGTATGAGACATTACATCCTCGGATCGTCTCTGCGAGAGTATGGATGAGACATTACATCCTCGGATTGTCTCCGCGAGAGTATGTATGAGACATTACATCCTCGGATCGTCTCTGCGAGAGTGTGGATGAGACATTACATCCTCGGATCGTCTCCGCGAGAGTATGTATGAGACATTACATCCTCGGATCGTCTCTGCGAGAGTGTGGATGTGACACTACATCCTCGGATCGTCTCTGCGAGAGTGTGGATGAGACACTACATCCTCGGATCGTCTCCGCGAGAGTATGTATAAGACATTACATCCGCGGATCGTCTCCGCGAGAGTATGTATGAGACACTACATCCTCGTATCGTCTCCGCGAGAGTGTGGATGAGACATTACATCCTCGGATCGTCTCTGCGAGAGTATGCATGAGACATTACATCCTCGGATCGTCTCCGCAAGAGTGTGGATGAGACATTACATCCTCGGATCATCTCTGCGAGATTGTGGATAAGACATTGCATCTTCGGATCGTCTCAACGATAGTGTGGATGAGACATTACAGTTATCTCTGCTAGTAGGTATCTTAGAAGAGGAAGAGGGTTACTCGAGAGCATGTTAAGTTGTTTTTTTAAATACATTTTTGGGTGTGGTGTTTGTAAGAGTCACTTTGTTACAGTCACTGAAAAAAAGACGGCCGGACTCTTGAGTTGGGCACCGTTTCCTTTCAGGAACATTTAAATTGTTCGCCGTATTTATAAAATAATAATTTCAATAATGAACCTTATCTTATTATTCTTAATTTCAAAAAGGCTAACCTAAATTTTAATAAATAACACAAAGCAAGGTTTATCACAATAGTGAATAAAAACATAAAAATAATCGTATCAAATTGAGCTGGCGTGGAGAGGGGATGAGTAAACCATAGTGATGAATCACAATCATGTAAACGTAGGAAAACCACCCATCGTAAACACGGCAGAGATTCGAACATGACCTTCAGCCACCGATACGATATATGATAGTAAAGTTGGGTTGGGGATGAATAAGGAGATAGGTGATATACTTGCATTTACGTGGAAGGTGAGTGGGGAAACCATTTAGGAAAAATTACCATCAGTAGACCCGACCAGGATTCTAAACCCAATATCACCGTCTTCCGCAGGCCAGTCTATAACGAGAGTGACGCAGTAGAACATTCAGCCACTGAAAAGGGTTAAATCCAATGTAAAAGTTAGCTTTGCACCTTTAGAACAAATTACCAACGGCGTAGCTTAAAGGTATAGTGAAATTGCGTGTTAGGAAAGTCAAGTTTATTTAGTTAGGATCAAACTTTTTACAGTTAGTGTATACAACTTACTAAAACAGTTTTAATATATTCATTATATGATATATTACGTAATCTGCAATAACTGTCACTTTTCATAAATAACATATCAATACCACATGTAAACCCAAATAATGTCACAATGACTGTCTAGGTGTGTGGTCCAGTACCTATAAACTAATACTAATAATAATAGTAAACCTTCGTAACAATATTATTTTATCAAGCCCTTTAATTCATTAATAATAAATGTACGTAATAATATTTTAGATTCTAAATTTAATAATATTTTAATTTTTTTTTTAGCACCGCTACTTACTACCCGTTCGAGATATACGCTTATGTACTATTTACGCTAATGGTTTTAGGGATTATAAAGGTTATATTTAAAGTGTACCCACATTTGCGTGGAAGGAGAGTGTAGAACCATTTTGGAAAAACCATCCTCAGTGTACTCTATCGAGATTCGAACCTCAATATTCCCATCATAGGCAGTATAGTATACTACGAGAGTAGCGCGTTAGACTGTGCGGCCACCAAAGCGGGTTATTTTTTATATTATTTTAGCTGTTGAGTCGCAATGTGCTGCAATGCTCTTTTCTCCGGCTCTTGCCCTGACAGGCCGGAGTCTTCCTCGAAAGCGAAGGTTTGGAAATAAACACGGGAGGAATAAGGGGAGTGGTGCAATGCGAAGAAATACATGCGTAGAGCATAAGTGAGTGGAGGTTAAACACAAACTCTAGACTGAGAACTAGTAAAGGTAAATAGGCCTAATCGGCGTGGGAATTAAATTTTAACTGTTTTTATATGAATAATGTCATGCGATATCGGGCAGCGTATTTACGTTTATAGGAGTAGTGTTCACGTTAAATAAATAATTCATTGGTATTACATTATAAACGTCCCTTCCTACCAGTATCTTACTGCATCTGACAGTTACAAAGATTACTAAAACTATGTTCAAATATTCATAGGTCGAGCCATGCGATGAGCTGTCAATTTCGATAGTTAATATCAATACTTATAAAATAATTTAAACAATATCATTGTCGAACATATTTTTTAAAGACGTTTTAAACCTATCTTCCAACCTCCCTACCGCAATTCCACTATAATAGTGTAAAGCCTTGAAAAACATTTATTCGTACAGGAAACACATATATTGTTCTTTCTTTAATAAACTGTGGCACTAAAAAAAAAGAGATTGAGTCACGTGATCTATTCGTGTCCAAGCTTTCGTCGCCAGGGGCCTTAGCAGAGCTAATTATTGTTTTTTAACAAACATTTTTGTATTTTTTTTTTAGCCTTTATACATTTTCTACATCAAGTCTTACCACCCGCCTGGGTTACTCGCACTGGAGGGGTGGAGGGGGGATTAGGATGACGAAGGTAGCATTTGGAGGAAATGTAAATCACATTTTGGTAAGAGGGAGGGTGGGGAAACAATATAGGGTAAAAAGAAAAACACTTCAGCACATCCTGTCGGGACTCGCACCCCGACCTTCACGTCACTGACGAACCAGACTAGATGAGCTTGACATTCAGTCCGTGGGACCACCAATGCGGTTTATGCCATAAAAATAGGCCTATAGATTAATACTTAGCACAGCGTCTTATTATTACCTGTTCAGGCTGTGTGCATCCGTATTAATTACGCTAGTGACTTAGGGAAGAGGAAGGTTGAATCTAGAGGAAGTGTACCCGCATTTGCGTGGAGGGAGATTGAGAAAGAATTTAAGAAAAAAACCTCAGTACACCCGACCGAGATTTGAACCCCGATCACCTTGCCATCGGCGTTCTCGTCTATAGCGAGATTGACGCCTTATACCAGGGATGTGCAAATCAACTTACAAAAGGGTCAAATAAAAAAAAATTCGGGCCAAATACCTTTATTACCTCATTTTTCTTCAAAATTCAGTTTAAAATAAAAAAATAAACATCCTTGACTGACTCGAATAAGTTTAAATATATTGAGAATACGAAACAATCATAAACACCTTAGAGGTTTAGTTCAGAGATGTATGTGATGGGGTGTGAGATGAGTGAAACTGTAAATGAGCTTCCATCACTTTTTAATAATCTGGGTTGAACTAAATGTGAGGAGATGATTATCAAGAGAAAATATAGATAGATGCTCATAAGTAAATCGGTTTATAAGATCACTTTCCCTAAGTTTCTTGGTTAAAAACACTTGTTCGAATGAAAATGAAAACGCAACCACTGCCGTGTATTTTTGTGCATGATTTACAAAGTTTGTAAATGTTGATTAAGGCATGATTTTACTTTTATATAAAAAAATACAGTTCTGTTGTGTTTAAAAAAAGCCTGTTTCGAAATGCAATGCATTTAAATTATGTATCCTGTGGGCCGGATTGAACACATCTGAGGGCCGTAGTTTTCACAGCCCTGTCTTAAACCATGCTACCACCGAAGCCGGTCATAAGAATAATACAGCACTATGTTGTAGATTGGGGCTGTCCACTTTAGGTTAGCTAAGGGCCTCATTTTATATTCCTAGACAGTGTGCACACGTGGAAATTCGACCCATGCAATATCAACAAAAAATGTTTAGTTGATATTCTTAAACAGAAAATCCGTTGTCTTTTTTACTTAATTATTTAGTTTAGTTTTTTGATTAATTTCTTTGAATTTTCTAATTTGATTTGATCTAATCTAATCTAACTCATATTTTATAACTATTTTGATAATTGATATGACCTAAGACATAGGTGAAAAAATATATATGGATATTTAAGACGAATGATGAGTATAGAAACATTGTCAAGAGAGTTTTAATTAGATACCAAGCACACTCTTTCTTCACTATATGGTATTTTCAATTTTCGGATAAATTAAACAGACGAATGTTACATAATGCCTATATACTAATAAATAATATAGTACATTAAAAAGTATTATAATAATGGATATACAGTATAGAACAGCAAATAATACATATAATAAATTCTACACAGTTTAATCCTGATCATGTTTAAGGAATTTCTGGATGAAGTTACTTATTTTAAAATAGTTTCTAATGGTTCGCGGGCCACCAGTTGGACAGGTCTGCTGTAGATAAAGAGAGTGTGTGTATATATATATATATATATGTAACTTAAATGAGTAATTGTGTCTAATATTTGTGTGTATATATATATTATACACAATTACTCATTTAAGTTATATATATATACACACACACACACACACACACTCTCCATCTACAGCAGACCTGTCCAACTGGTGGCCCGCGAACCATTCGAAACTATTTTAAAATATGTAACTTCTATCCAGAAATTCCTTAAACATGATCAGGATTAAACTGTGTAGAATTTATTATATGTATTATTTGCTGTTCTATACTGTATATACATTATTATAATACTTTTAAGTGTACTTTATTATTTATATATATACACACACACACACACACACACACACACACAAATATTAGACACATTTACTCATTTAAGTTACATATCCGGTTTCGACCCAACAAAGTCGCCACATGGAGTGGGATTACATGTTTAAGTTGCGCTCATGTATAGCCTTGTAATATTCTGGGCATTGTTAAGTAATAAGTTACTCCTGGTTGGCAGCTACAGTGCGGGAAGTGTTCGAAACACACAACACGTCAGTCAGCCTGAATGGGCCCAATTACACAACAATTATTATTGCTATTCACGAGGCAATACAAGGACAAACTAGAGATATAGAGGAGGTTCTTGTTTAGAGTCCAACACGTTTAGCTTGGCACCCTGGCGGCCATTCTGGAGGTACCCCATTATATTTACTTTACAACGCGATTAACCTTGAACACCACCTGCCAAATTGACTGTACTCTACATTTACTCATACAATATGGTATGCTTACCTTGGTCGTTTACACTAAGACAACAAATTGTAGGCTATAGCATATCGGAATTAGGCATGAGTATCATTTTCATAGGAAGGTACTTTCACGACAGCTAGAAAATATATCTATTTTCACGTATTATAAGTCTAGTCATGTGGTCTGAATCTGTCACTTTTGATATCAACACTTCAACATATCAACACTTATAAAATCACATTAATAGTATAGTAAAATGTTATTATAAGGTTTTAATGTTGACAGTAAAAACATATGTTTATGTTTTCTAAAAGAACCTTCTTATGAAACTTGGACTTTTTCTCCTCACGTCTTACTACCCACCCGGATTACATGAATTTAATTATTATAAATATTGAGTAGGGATGAATAAGGTATAATTTAGAGAAAATGTAGCTTCATTAATGCAGAAGAAGAGTGTCAAAACATTCAAGGAAAATAAATCTCAGTACACCCAGCCCCTACCTCCTCATCAGGGACTAACTAAACTATATGAGCTTTACAGTTAGCCCACGTGCCCAAAAGTGCGGGGTGGTTCACATACTTTACCCACACGCACTGTGTATTTATATAATTTGTCGTTAGTTGAGGATGGCTCAGACAGGTAGAGAAAACGCGAAACACTTCGCAGTTTATCCGTATTGCGTGGAGGGAGAGTAGTAGAGTGGATGTCCTACCGCAGAAATTTGACCTTTGACCCCGATTTGGAAAAACCTACTTTCCACATGCGGTTAATTTACCGTTATTCCTCACCCACATCCGCCTCCCCCAAGGTTATTTTTTGTGAGCAGTGTATTTTTATGTCAATAACCCTTCTTTGCACATCCGGTTAATTCTTCCCCCACTCTTCCCCTAGACCATTCCCCCAGAGAGAGGCCACCAAAGTGGCTCATGGGTTTAGCCCATTTGATTTTAATGTGTGCCGCAAAGGTTTTGGATAGGGGGGAGCGTGCAGTCTCTGGCACTCCTCCCGCGACGTGCCTGCATGGGGGTTCAAACCCAGGACCATAATTAAACAGACAGTGTTTGGAGCTCACCCCTCGGAATCCACAGACTGAGGAGTGAACTTGGGCGTCGGGCCTAGTGTTCCCCAGAGTGTGCACTCCGTGTGTCAGGGTAGTTTTTATTTATTGGTGGAGAAATGTGCGGTGCATGCCGTCGGGCACTCCTCCCGCGACGTGTAGAGAAGCATCCTCTCTCAACGAATATCAAACATCAAGTGTGAGCTTTTGGCAATGTCTCTCTGTGATTTTCCCTGACCCCCTTTCTACATACGGGGCCCTACTAGGTGGCTGAACATACTTGCTAACACTGGTTCAGTACAACTCTGTGAGTTATTCCCCGGGAGGCCCTTGTCATTACTAGGCCTGGGTGGTAAGGCTAATTTATTACCCGTACAATCGTTTACGATTTTAATGTGTGCCCGTTGGCGCAGTGAATAAAGTTGTCAATTCTAAGCCTAATTACTAATGAGTGAAGAAACTATCTAAGAGAGCATTTGCTGTTATTTTCCGTGGCCCCAGAACATTCATTACATGTTCAATACCAGCCAGCTTCCTAATTATTACGCCAAGAGTGCTGTGCTAAGTGTAATTAACGATTTGATTTTGATCTACGGTAAAGGAATCCTATGGTAGGGTTTTGACCAAAAAGCACAATTACTTCAAGAGTCATGTGTGAATATTCTAAACTGTTCCTCCTACCAAACAACTTAAATATATTCATACGTCAAGTCGGTAAGATACTGACCGCCTGATAAGGACTCATGTGATCTGCAGACGATCAATGTTGATATCTGGAGGGCCATGCGTCTTGAGTTACACGCTAATATGATAAGGGTGAGGAAATGTACGTGCGATTGCGTGGAAAAATTCACCTTCAGTGCACACGGCTGTGGTTCAAAAAACGCTCTCCTCGCTTTCAACAGGCGAGTCAAACACGAGAGTGACGCCTTATACCATTCAGTCACTAAAACTCACCATGATTTTAGGTACCACCATCTCTTCCTCGTAAAAATTGTTTGTATAGTTATCCACCATACCAACATGTACCACGAGTAAGGTAGAAATGTTCCAGCACACTTGACAGAAAATATGTGTGAATATTCTAAACTGTTCCTCCCACCGATTCTAAACGGCTCTTCCTACCAAATAACTTACATATATTCATAAGGCAAGTCCATGCTTTGACCATAAAGTTTGTATTTTTAAACTGCTCTTCCTACCAGAATCATACTATAGTGCTGTTCAGTGATTGCAAACAATATAAGCTTATATTTGTTCTTTCTACCAACCAAATTAAATATATTCATACATCAAGTCAGATAGATACCGGCAGCGGGTAAATAACTCATGTGATCTTGGAAGCGTATCAAAATTAATTCACTAATAAAGTGTTATTTTTGCTGATTATGAGGTAATAGAAATTACACCAAACCAATTAAATATATTCATATGGCAAGTTCGTGATTTGACCATACAGTTTGTACTTCTAAACTGTTCTTGCTACCAGAAGCATACTATAGTTCTGTTATTACTACCAAACAACTTAAATATATTTATACGGCAAGTCCGTGATATGACCATAAAATTTGTAATTTTAAACTACTCTTCCTACCAGAATCATACTATAGTGCAGTGTTTGGAGCTCGCCCCTCGGAATCCACAGACTGAGAGGAGTGGAGTCTGATTACTAATGAGTGACCACAATCTTGGCACACAGATCTCCCCTCCAAGTACCAAGAGAGCATTTACGATCATTTTCAGGGGCCCCAGGGCAGTTTTTACCGGTAAACACGTTCAATCAGGAAAATTCCGGTCAGCTCCAGGACACTGATATTTGTGTCATACAATGGCGTGAGCGTTAAGTGTCTTCAACACACTATCATTGACAATATGATTATTATCTACTGTAAAAGGATTCCTATAATAGGGTTTTGACTGGAAAGCACAATTACGTCAAGATACACTTGCCAGCAAATTATGTGTGAATATTCTAAACTGTTCTTCCTAGCGACTCTAAACTGTTCTTCCCACCCAAGAACTTAAATATATTCATACGGCAAGTCCGTGATCCGACCATAAAGTTTGAACTTTTAAACTGTTCTTCATACCAGAATCAAACTATAGTTCTGTTCTTCCTAACATACAACTTAAATATATTCATACGGCACGTTCGTAATTTGACAATAAAGTTTGTACTTTTAAACTTATCTTCCTACCAGAATCATACTATAGTTCTGTTTCATGGTCAATGTTGATTGCAAAATAAAATATAAGATTGTATTTGTTCTTTCTACCGAACAAATTAAATATATTCATACGTCAAGTCAGTGAGATACTGACAGCCGGTAAAGGACTCACACGTCAAGTCATGTGATATTGGAAGAGTTTCAAAATTAATTCACTAATAGTGTTATTTTTGCTGATTATGAGGTAATAGAAATTATACCAAACAAATTAAATATATTCATATGTCAAGTCAGTGAAATACTGGCTGTCATGTTATCTGCAGACGATCAATTTTGATGTCTTGAGAGCCAAATATAGCATAGCGTCTTACTATCCAATCGGATGAGGAAGTGCACACGCAATTGCGTGGAAAAAATCACCCTCAGTGCCATCGGCTGGGGTTCAAACCACGCGCTCCTCGTTCTCAGCAGACGAGTCAAACACGAGAGTGACAGTACACATCAGAGGGGATTCGAACCACGACCCCCACCAACATAACCAGATGAGTTACAAGCACCCTTTCTGGCTAAGCGTCTATATATTAATTAAGAAAATGTTCCACCAGAGATTCTATTCCAACCTCCTTCATCAGAATCAGATGATGGAGTGACCATAGGGATTCTGTCGCGGTTCTTGAACTGTCACAGTACGCAACGATGAACAAGACACAATTGATCACGTAACGGTACATTACACCTAATTTATTAACGAAATGAAATGAAATTTTATTATTAGCCAATAGGATGCGAAAAAATATGTAAGCTAGGCAAAAATAAAAAAAAGGGTTTTGTTGGTCGATCAGATGTTTCGCTTGATATGAATAATACGTAGAATATGTATCCGCATTTGTTTGGGGTGAGAAAATCAATCTTAGTACACCATAACGGAAAGAAAACGTCGATAACCCTGGCATCGGCAGTTTATTATATCACGATAGTGATGCCTTAGACTATGCTATCATCGATGCAGGTAAACATCAAGTTTTATCAAACGCAATCCCAATCAGTTTAATTTACTAATCGAACAAATTGAACTGTGATTAAAAAAATGGGTCCCAGTTTTAGAAAACACATGAGAAATGTTCAGATATAAAATATATTGATTAATCATATGGCCTATTTTATTTATCATATAAATAAATTAATTAAAACCGGTAAGCTGAAACAGAGCTTACATATTTGGGGGGTGGGGACCTGAGTGTGTCCACCCTCTGAAATTGCATCTATTAAACCATGCGAACAGCGGTTATTCTCTAACTATTTGAGCTGTTGATCTATCTCAAATCCTGACAAGTTAGTTTGCTTCTCCAACCAAGAAATAAAAACTACCCGGACACACGGAGTGCACACCCTGGGGCACACTAGGCCCAACGCCCAAGTCCACTCCTTAGTCTGTGGATTCAGAGGGGCGAGCTCAAAACACTGTATTTTTAATTATGGTCCAGGGTTTGAACTCCCATGCAGGCACGTCACGGGAGGAGTGTCCGAGACTGTACGCTCGCCCCTATCCAAAACCCTTGGGGCACACATTAAAATCAAATGGGATAAGCCCATGAGCCATTGTGGTGGCATCTGTCGGGGGGCATGGTCTTGGGGGAGGGTGGGGGAGTTAACCGGATGTGGAAAAAAAAAGTTAATTGATATCACAATACACTGCTCACGGAAAATAATCTCGGGGGAGGGGGATGTGGGTGGGAGAATAACGGTAAATTAACTGGATGTGGAAAGTAGGTCAATGAACGCTCCAAATCGGGGTCAAAGGTCAAATTGCCGCCGTAGGACATCCACGCTACTGAGAGTGATTGCCCATTTAGGAAAAACTACCACAAGTATACACAACTCGGATTTGATCTTCGATCTCCTTGTCATCGGCAGTACAGTCTATTCGAGAGTGACGACTAAGAGTTAGACCATTCAACTTCACAGGCAGGGAAATGCAATTTAGTATGAAAGACAGTATCTGAAAGTTACAAACCTTGATAGGGCTCTTTTAATATATTCATACGGTAAGTTATGTGAACTGTAGCTGATCATTTTGATAAATACTCTTAATAATGATAAACTAACACTATAGAAAAGTGTTATCAATGTTGCCCTGAAACAAATATATTTGTATTTTCCAAAAGGTTCTTCCTACTTCAATCCAACTAAAGCTATGCAGCCGAACAAGTTTAGTTGTTTTTTTGAGGCAAGCAGCCGTGATTACTGATCACCTCGAGTATTTAACTTGGAAAAGGACACACACCGATCATCAAGAATGGTTTTCCGAGGACGGGGTGGTCGGGGTTTGAATCTCAACCGGGTGCGCGAAGGTGATTTTTTTTCCTAAGCTGTTCTCCACTCTCCATATATTTCCTTTAAGGTGGGGGTGTATGGGACGCGAGGAAAGGTAAGTGTTTTAGCAGTTTTTTAAAGTAAAACTTGTGTTGGTCAAAAGATATCAAATAATGCTTCAGTACAATCATATACTTTAATTTTCTCCCCATGGTGAAATCAACATTTATTGAGTATCTCTCAAAGGTGTCCTGGAATTTAATGACCTTTTCTCTTTATTTAAATTTGTTGTCGCCTAGTGCCGCTACGCTCATGTCAGACATTTAAAAACCGTTTATATCACCAAGTGAAGAAAATTAAAACCTATGTTTGTATTAAAGCAATATTTGATTAAATTTGAAAAAAAAAAAAAATCACTATAAAAAGTACAAAACACTCCCAGGGTCTACCTTAGTCATTCCTACCTCCTTACATTAATTATATGCATATATTTCCGACTCTAAGTAATATGCAGCACAAAAACGACTTGGAAGAGCTCGTTACCATAGATGGTATCATTTAATTAATTATTAAATATATTCATGCGTTTAGTGAGGATTACTCCATCTAGATATCATATTCTGAAAATTGAAAAGTGGCACCTGGACATGGGAATCTAACCCGGGACTTTTGAAATAAATGTATGATTTTATTAAGATCACGAGCTATCACTAAAAGCATGCATAATAGTTTCTACTATTTGATTATTAAATATGAAATCCCTTACAACTATAATAGTTGTACAAGTGGCAGTAATAAGCCAACTACTTAGTCGAAGGTGGCTGCGTTATCTGATAGTTCGTGATCTTAATAAAATCACACATTCGTAGCCGACGATTTCCGCACGTACATCACAGACTCTGCCTTAAAATATGAGTGAAGGATGACCCTGGGGACAGGGCTATTCCTGGATAGCTCAGTGGTTAGTGCATTGGCGTACCAAGTTAAAGGTCCCGGGTTCGATTCCCGTGTCCAGGTGTCAATTTTCGGAATATCATATATATTAACTGCCTCTGTGGTCTAGTGATAAGAGTTTCTGGCTACAGAGTTCGATCCCCGGCACTTCCAAAATTTATGTGTGAAGCAGTGGGTCTGGGACGGGGTCAAACTCAGCCTCGTGAGGTCAAATTAGGAGCTACGTGAACACAACTACAAGCACTGGTTTAGAACACTGAGATTAACGGCCCAAGGGCTCGTTGTGCTGACCACATGAGACCCTCTATCTGCAAATATAGGCACTATCGTCACTAACGGTGGTGGCCGCTCGGTAGGTATAGCTGCCTTGCGGGCTCACACCATGGAGTTTTTTATTAATGATATTTATTTGATCCAGTTTTTTAAAAACAATTACTGTTTCATTCTTGTTTAGTAAATTTATTAGATAAATATTTTACATGTTAATTTTTGTGCAATAAGAAATTTAACTATAAATTGGTTAAATTATGATTTATAATTTGTGCAGTGTTTGATTAGAAAAATCAGTGGGATTTTGAGCTAATAATTGATGGTAAATTGGTAAAGATTGTGCAAGCTACCGCGGTTATACGATAAAATCTAAGGAATCATAGTCAGATTCCGGGTGGTTATACTTAACAAAGATATTTTAACTATATTTAATTTTGGGTTGTTCTAATATATGCTACAATTATTAAATAGCTAGGGTCTAAGACTGGCTGTGTAGCTTTAGACATACGTCTCCTAAGTTAAGTTAGTTTTTTATGTCCTGCTATCCAATAAGAATATATAGGTGCTAAGGCTGGGTGTGTGCTCATAGAACGAATGTTCGGAAAGTGCACGTTAAATACCGCGATAAAGATAAACGGGTAAGAAATTTAATATCGATTGTTGCCACTTAAGCTTTTAATTTGTATACAATCAGAAATGTCAAGACTAATTTATTGCTGGCTATAATCTTAAAGAGGATATGACTTTTACAGTATTTGTAGTATAAAAATTGTTTCAAACAAATATTCAAGAGTATATTCGAAAGTTATAATTATTAAAGAATCGATTAAGAGGGGGTAAAGAGGTAACTGCACTTACATAAATCAGAATAAAACTAAAATTTAATGAGAGTTACAAATTTGTTGCATCAGTAGAAATAAAGATAATAAGATAAAAATTCAAAATATATTTAAGTAGTGATGTTATATACAATTAGGAAAAGACGATTACAACTGGTGAAAATGTATTATTATTATTATTATTATATAAGAAAATTATAAAATTGAGATAAAATCTATTTTATAAAGAGAATGAGGACTTAAAAGATGACAAAGCTTGGAGTTAAAAGTAAATATAAAATTTTTAAGCATTTTCAGTTATGAATTTAAGTATATAGTGTATTATTATTATTATTATTATTTAGCACCACGTCTTACTACCCGTTCGGGTTATACGCTTTAAGTACTAATTACGTTAATGGATTAGGAATTGGGAAGGTTGAATTAGAGGAAGTGAAACCGCATTTGCGTGGAGGGATAGTGGAAAACCATTTAGGAAAAACCACCTCCAGTTCACCCGACCGAGATTCGAATCTCTATCTCCCCGTCCTCAGCAGTCGAGCTCAACACGACTAGCGCGTTGGCCAACTACGCCACCGAGGCGGGTTATATAGAGTGTAGCTTTGTTACGATATTAAATAAAATCAGCAAAGAAATTGAAAATTGATAGTTAAAAAGGCCTTATCCCTGTAGTTGAAAGTAGTCCCTAGCTTCTTGAAATAATGTAACTAGTATTCTACACGAAAATAACTATCGACATGTTTCGGCGAATAATCACTATCATCAGGAATCAGGATGATTGAAGAACGTAGAATTAAGGAATACCATCAACTAATATGTAAATGACAAAATAGTAAAGAGGCTGAAGGCACCACCACATTAAGTTAAAAATCAAATAACACATTTTAAAAGTGAATCAAATTTATAAAACTTGTTTTCAACTATCAAAATCAAAAATACTCTTAACAACATCAACACTATTTTACATGCTCAAAAACAGAACCTTAAATCCAAAAATAGAATTAGTTAAATCATATCAACAAAATACTATTGTACTTGTGATATGTATCGTAAAGATTACATCATGAATATTTAGAATTTTACCGCGGTAACATCACCTAAGAAAAAACTTTTCTTACTAACAAATGTAAAAAAAAATCCACCAAAAAACATCGTTTTAAAGAAACATCACTAGCTATTCAGTCAGCTTAGTGAAAATTTTAAAGTACTGAATATCCCCAAGCACCTACTACTATAACTTTTTTAAATCCAAAATTCATAAAACTAATGTTTATATCAGACCTATTTTGTCAATTATTAAAATGCTGCCACCTACAATTAATGTGCCTTCAGTCTCCTAGGTTTTTTTAGCACCGCGTCTACTACTACCACGTCAAATTGTAACTTCGATTACATTTTAACTTTATTAATATTTAATATATCATTGACTATTTGTTTGGAACGATATTTACTCTAAGAGTATTGTACAAGTCATATCCTTAGTAAGATTTAAACGCCCCTCACTACTAATTTCTTAAGATGTTTCCTAAATTAATAGCTCTCACATATTTAATAACTCCAACTAATTTACCACTATTATCTCTCTGTCTATTGCATATACCGGGTTACGTGTGATTGTTTTTGTAACAAGAGGCGCGGGTTTCGTCAGCTGAAAACCATGTTTTGTTAAGGTTGGCGCACACCTTAACGTATCGCATCGTATAGGTTCGGTTTATGTTGGTGTCGTTCCACAACAATTCGGAAAATATTCCCGATTTGAGTTTTTCCCCATTCTCGTACGAAATAATTTAAAAAAAAAGAAGTAAAATCTATATTATATTAACAGGTGTGCGCGAACCTTTAAGGGTCTACAAATGTCTCCTGTTCAAAATAGATAATTCGAACCATCCCTCTACATCGTAGCGTATAGATACTTGGTAATAAGATAGTATGCCTTACAAATTACCATCATATTTAGACAGGAAGACACCTTTTTGACAGTTACAAAAAAATATTAAAACAATTTTCATATGATTATTCACTAAGTCATGTGATTTGAAGCTTTCACCTTTGATTAATTATGTATAAACCTTAAAAATATTACTATTAATATCAGTTTCGACCGCACTTAAAGTGAATTCCTTCTAGAATCCTACAATAACACATAAACAAGGTGACCTGGTGGTTTAGGAGTTAGGTGTCAGAATTCTGTGCTGGAAGTCCAGGGTTCAATCCTCGGTCCCGGCTCAGATTTATTTGATTACCAAACCCTTCCTTCACCTCTGACAAGACATTTTGTGAATGTGGAGAATGCCAGGCCTCCACCGTGGTTCGGATTCCACGTTAAACTGTAGGTCCTCCATTCATCTCACAATCACCCTACCATTACACATTAACGTAAGTGCGTATAACCAGGACGGGTAGTAAGACGCGGTGTTAATAATAATAATAATAATAATAATAATAATAATAATAATAATACGAAAACAGCCCGCTGTAGTAACTGTTTCGGTGGCCGCATGGCCTAAGGCAGTGGTCGGCAACCTTTCTAATATCGCGGGTCGTATGGATTTTTTTGTTAATATTGGTGGGCTGGTTTGAAAAAAATATCGGGAAAAAATGTGTTCATTTTTATTTTTGATAAAGTAAATAGTTTTATGAACTCAATTATTTGTTTGCTAAATATTTTGCGGGCCAAATAAAATCAATCGGCGTACCAAAGGTTGTCGACCGCTGGTTTAAGGTATTACTTTCGTAATACACTTCCTAAGACGGGGAGATCTGGGCTCAAATCCCGGTCAGGTGCACTAAAGGAGATTTTTACTAAATAGATTTGTGATCTCCCTTCAAGCAAATGCGAGTGCACTTCCTCTAAATTCAACATTCCTCATCCCTTACACAATAGTGTAATTAGTTAATCTGCGTATAGCCCAAACGGGTAGTAAGGCACCTAGGTAAAATAACTCGAAAACAAACACAAGCCTAATCCTAGAATCATCAGTTCATCGCTGTAAAAGGGGATACCACCAATTTATCAAATTGTAAACAAATAATTTTGATGGCCCACCCATATCGTGACATGTAAGAATGAGTCAATAAAGCTTTAGACAAGCAGTTCACTTGCTCATTCTTCATGTCACGATATGGGTGGAAGGGGATTGACCTCCTCCAATTCAGAGTGAGGCGCTTGCTGAATATAGGAGGCGGGCTACTTTTCCGTGGGCCACTCTGTATAACGTTATTCAGGAGTTTCTTAAACATGATCAGACTTAAACTGTGTAATATTTGTTGTATTGTCTTGTACTAGTACTGTATACTATCAATTATTATAATATTTTAATGTAATTTAATAGTTATTAGTCTATAGGCCTAACGTGTAACATTCGTCTGTTTAATTTATCCAAAAATTGAAAATACCGTACAGTGAAGAGAGAGAGTTCTTGGTATCTATTTAAAATTACTCTTGACTGAATGTTTTTATATTCAGAGTTCGCATTAAATATCCATATATTTTCACTTGGGTTTTAGGTCATATCAATTATCAAAATAACTATAAAATATGAATCAGATTAGATTTAAAATTAAAAGCAATTATTCTCAAACTAAACAAAATAAATTAATAAAAAACCAACAGATTTTCTGTTTTAAGAGTATCAATTAAAAAAAAACACTGTTAATACTGTAGTGTATATGCCTGATTTTCACGTGTGCGACCCACACTCTGTCTAGGAATATCAAATTAGGATTTTAGCTAACTTCAAGTTGGACAGTCCTGAACTATGGCGTCAGCACAAAGACACTATGACCTTTACCAGTTCGCGGCTGGCGGGGTTCATAGTCCCGCCCCCCTCCCCCCAACCAAACCATTACACGGGAGGAAACTGTTCGCTAGGGGATGGAGGAGGGTCGCCATGGAAACTGATTAAACTCACATTTTAAAACAATATTATGACTTATTAATTGATGTTTAGGTTATTAATGCTATGCAATATTACAATATCCATAGATGCAGATAGGCGGATTTTCCGAATT